>JZLH01S0029001.1:72679-86027 GCA_001188425.1 Eucidaris tribuloides | reverse complement strand
GTGTGTGTGTGTCTGTGTGTGTCTGTGTCTGTGTGTGTGTGTGTGTGTGTGTGTGTGTGTGTCTGTCTGTCTGTCTGTCTGTCTGTCTGTCTGTCTGTCTGTCTGTGGGTGAGAGGATATATGTGTGTTGTAAACATGTGTTTTACCACTATTTCATTTACGATAACAGTTTCATAATAACACATCACCTTGAGAGGCTCTGGTTAAAATTCTAAGATGTGAAGTTTGATTAGTATCAAATTACTTTGATCCTCACAGATGCAGCACCATGGATAACAGTATCATTGAAGTCACCTAAAAACCATAGCTAATGGAAGGGCTACTTCCAAAGTGTTTTCACAGGGTATCATTATCATTTAAAAACAACACACATTAAAAGAATGCTGCTTTGTAAGGAGAAATATGCTACATCATGTAAAAAAAACCCTGGACCAATACACACACAAACACACACACACACACACACACACACACACACACACACACACACACACACACACACACACACACACACACACACACACACACACACACACACACACACACACACACAGCACATACAGGTAATTGCCTTCGACTGAGGACGTACAAATTGTTATAAAGTGTGTCCGTGTGTCAGTGTGTAAGTATGTGTTTCTAACTGTAATACCGAGGACACACAACATGATTTGTACCTATTGAAATGAGGACGAAACTTCCTGAGAACTGGCGGACATATACATTACAGTAAAACTACCTCAAATGCGGACATTTTCTATATACCCCAGACCTTGCTTACTGGTTGTAATGACGCTAAACACTTCAATTACAACAAAATCTAAAAACATGGACCGTCCCCCTAGCAAAGTACGTCCCGCGTTGTGCAGTAAAATTGATCGCACACAAACGTCCACGGTTGAAGCGATTACAACCGCACACACACACATACACACACACACACACACACACACACACACACACACACACAACACACACACACACTTCACACACACAACATGACACAAACACACACAACAGACACACACACTACTTCACACACATAAACACTACACTCATACACACACACTTCATACGCACAAAACATGACACACACAACACACAACAGACACACACACAAACATGACACATGCAAACACACACACAGACACACAAACACGACACATACACACACAACAGACATACACACACAAACAACACATATTACACACACCACATACACACAAACAAGACACACACAGATACTTCATACACATCAACATGACACACAAACACACACATACACACAAACATGACACACACACTACTTCATACACACAAACATGACACACACACAAAACACAACAACAGACACACACAAACACACAACACACACACCCACACACACACACACACACACACACAACCCACACACACACACACAACACACACACACACACACACACACACTACACACACATCTACACAAACAAATGACATTAATGAACAACATGTTCACATCTTCACCTGATTGGAAATAAGCAATAAACAGGAAACATTTTGCAGACCTCCCAAACACAACTACATATAACTTCAGCCCCATACCAGTATATTTAGCTTTAGGTTTGCAAAAGAGGACCACTACCTTCAAACAAAACCAACGAAAGGAAGCACTCACCCGGCACGAAATCTCCGAACCCGATGGTGGTCAGGGTCACGAAGCAGTAGTACCATGCCTCGTGGTACGCCCACCGCTCCACCACCATGAAGAC
Source organism: Eucidaris tribuloides (assembly GCA_001188425.1). Taxonomy (NCBI): domain Eukaryota; kingdom Metazoa; phylum Echinodermata; class Echinoidea; order Cidaroida; family Cidaridae; genus Eucidaris; species Eucidaris tribuloides. Next base: position 84,279 of record JZLH01S0029001.1, on the reverse strand, counting down.
GATGGCCGGTATCGAGATGAACAGCGTGATGAGAATAACGAAGTAGATGGTGAAGTGGAGCAGGGCGGCCAGCCATCGCGGGAGCCGCTTGCCCTCCAGGCAGCCCGAAATCCGATCCTCCATGGGTCTGAGGTTGACCTTGAGCTTGGAGCCGATCTGGGCCAGGACCACCCCACAGAGGGGGATGCCGATGAGGGCATAGAAGATGCAGAAGGCCTGGCCGCCGCGGGTGGTGGGGGAGATGTTGCCATAGCCTGGAGGATGACAGAAGGAAGATGAGAGAAGACAGAATTAAAGATAGTGGAGTGTGATCAGTTAATGTCACGGACGGACATTTTAAAAAATGACCATTATTGAAAGCCTAAGGAAAGTTTTAGCATTATTCAGTACATCTACTGATAGCCTCTACAATAAATCATACAGCAACCCTTCATATCTTGTCAGTTTTTCCTTAGGCCTTCAGGAATGGTCATTTTTTTAAAGTGTCTGTCCGTGACATTAACTGATCACACTCAGTGCCCATATTTGCACAACCGAAATGAATTTATCAATCAAATAAGCTAAAATCATGTACAATATATGATGAAAACATTCACATAAATCTTCACAGTCTCTGCCTTAGGGATAAAAAGTTTAGTCTTGTGAAAATAAACTCTGATAGAATTCAAACAGAATGATCAACATAACGTTATTCACTGAATTTGAAAGTTATACTTGTAACCGTTTAACTAGTCTGACTGCCAGGCATGATTTGCATATCATCTAGTGAAAACTAAATACCTACTGATCAAAGCTTACAAGGGTAAAAATTTTTACTAATGCAGGTGGATGATTGTCAAGTAATCTTTGCTATGGTTGGAATCTACCAAATTCAAAATCAGTGGGTGAAACCTACATCCAGCATCTGAAACTTAAATGACCGTTACAAAATACAAGTTGAGCAATGACCCAATTGGAAAAGATTTATCATTAATATTTCTACAACTTTACTACGGCATAGAAGATAAAGGAGGCCTGGCCGCCGCAGGTGGTGGGGGAGATGGGGCCGTACCTTGTAGGATAACAGAAGATTCAAAAGTCAATTTCATTTTATTTCCAATCTTATGAACTGCAAAAAAATAATAAGGATACATAAGTGAAATTAACATTACTAATACACATAAAAAACATAAATACAAATGTAAAGTGTAAGAGAAAATATAAACACAAATTGCACTTGCTAATAAATTATATTCACAATGAAAACGGAGAAGCCATTTGGCACAACTGAAAAATTACCATTGCTTGTGGAGTTTATTAAATATTTTAAAAAGTTCACAGCATGTAGTTGTCATCAGCAAAGGTCATGGGGTGTGTAGGGGTTTTGAGCAAAACTAGTCTCGGTTCCAGATATTGTGACTTTTACTTCCTCTGAGTAGAGTCAATGCTGTGCAAAGCACCCACAGCCTGCGACATCAAATCAAAACACTAGTTTTACTGAAATGACTGACTAAAGATGGATGGTGCATGCAGTTTCCTTACCAACATGGGATGGGTCAATCTACATGTCTGGAAGCCAGACAGAGCAAAATAGGTTAGCAATCATCTCAATGATTAATATATACACTTTTTAAATGTTGTCCATATGTGTTACATTTCTTTCTTTATGTTTTGTGGTTTGTTTTATTTACTATCCATAATATTAAAATATTCTGATGTGATAGCAATGTCTTTCATTGTAACAGTTCGATATGGACTAAATGTACAAGGATGTAGAAGAATTTGCTCATGTTGAATAAATGAACTGAAAATAAAACTATTGGATTATCTCGAAAAAAAACCCCAGAGATGACTGTGCTAAAATAAATCAATGGTATGATGTTTTCAAACTGAAAGTAATGGGTACAAAACTATATTATCCCCCAAGGTATATTAATATAATTTCTGACAGCATAATGGACTTGAAACTGCTATCTTGTAAATGAATTTAGAGCACAAATCACTGAGCAACCTGATTGATACGACAAGAATTCTATTTAAGAGCAGAGATTTACTAGCCTGACCTCACTGAGGTTCTGAAAAACTGGATTCCCCAGGGTGCTCGTATTATATGAATAAAATACAAATTTTACTAAACAAAATGAGCAGACATTTCCTTGTGATGTAATACATAAATAAAATGTGTATTTATGAGAGTCACAGATAAATAACATTGAGAGGATTTTACATGTATTTATTCTGAATATCATCGGGGATCAAATCCCAAAGGAAATTGTGCAAATGGAAATTATTTCCGCCACAGTGACATACATCTTAATCTGAACCACTCATCGAATAATGAAAAAGTATAATTTAAAGCATCAGAGATAGAAGTTGGGATAACCACTGGTAAAGAGAAAGCAATCTACGCATATGGCAAATGACATTATACAGATAAATTATGTGTGTTGGCTCAGTTGGTAGAGCGTCCGCCTCACAACCGGGAGGTCGGGAGCTCAAGCCCGAGCGTCAGACCAAAAGACGTTAAAAGATGGGAGTTGCTGCTACCCTGTTTGGCGTTCAACGATTTTTAGGGATAGAGCAACGTCGATCTGGCGCTGCTCAGTGGCTGCCGGGCCCACGATTAATTGGGCAAAACAAATTTTCGGAATTTTCGGAAGATTTCTGTTTGTAATGTCTGTCTATTTCGAATAAAATATGGATTATTATTATTATATTCGTTCTATGTAGAAGAAATATGCTGTCTAACAAGGTGTCTTGCAATTGTACTGCTGCAACACAGATGAAAGAAGATCGCCCCCTACCCCTCTACCCCCCCCCCCCAAATGAGATATGACATAAATGGTCCCCTGGGGTACCAAATAGTTGAAATCCACCATTTTGTTGAATTATTTATTTTTTAGCATTGTGCCCTGGGTTACAAAACTGTGTAAAAGTTGTGTTTGGAGTGTGCTTTGCAATGTCAAGAAATCTTCATGTGCAAAATGTGTTCTTACATGATGTGATTTAAACTAAAGAGCATTCAAATAACTTCAGCCTCATTTTCACCCCACTTTTTATGCGTCTATGTCTTCCTGCTGTGCACTGGAGAAGCATCAGCACCATAACTGAAGAAAATACTTTTCATGGACACAAGAGGGCACTACACAATCCGGTACACCAGGGTACAATGGTACCCTGGGGTAGCACTTGGTGCATCATATGACAGTGAGATCAATTTTGATAGCATACTGACAGGTGTAAAATATTATTAGAGTCATCTCAATAAAAAAGAAAAATTCACTTCCAAAATTCTCAGCTGTCAGTGAGACCAAAAGTTGATTAATTCTGACATCAAATTATGATACCGAAGAAATTTCATGCTTATGCTAAAAATTGTTGCTCTTATTAGCTTTTTTTTAACGTTTACTCATCAAAGCCACCAATTTGCTGCAGAGCACACTTCAGACAGCACTCCAAACAGGTGCAAGCAGAAATGGCGAAATTATGCACTATCATGCTGTGTCGTGACAGTATGTAATGAAAATGTGTCATTCACCCTTCAGGGTTCTCAAGTTTAATACCGCCAGTCCACACACAATTATTTTTCCAGTTGGAGAAACAAGTTATCGCATCATCGAGTCTCAAAATTATGTTACACATAATAGATACGAGATGGGCAAAAGTTCTGTAAAATATCCTGTATCACAGTGCCTGAATACTGGAGAACTTGACACTCCCATGTCATATTGTACGAACCCACATGAATTTTCATTGTCAACAAACGCGCAGGTATTATACCTGAAGGGCACGTGAGAATCTGTTTGACAACAACAGATTCGAGCTGATCGTCGCTTCACGCCCAGAGAACAATTTTTCTGAATTGTTTGTCTGTTGCAAACATGGGGTTACAAACAATATCCGGAGAGGTTCAAGACACACTGGTCAGTGTCACTAAAGAACCTGAAGCACACGTTCTACGTGGTATTAATTTCATTGTCAATGTCAAGGGTTTAAAAGCCAGGTTTCTCATTTTATCAGTAAGATTGGCAGGGAAATTCTGTTGTTATTTGAGAAAAGGGGAAAGATATTGTGACAAAAGGGAAGATAATGTATCAAATACACTATCGTAGTGAGCCGGATGAAACACAATAAATTAGGGGGGCCAGCTATTGCTTAAGAACAACAGTGGCCCCATTAATGCATTGTGTTTAATCCAGCTGGCTTTGCAAGTGATCACATATTTTTATCAATAATTGTTGAAGGAGATATACAGTGCAAGATCATGAAGACTTATTTCCGCAGCATATAAGCAATTATATATATACCACAGTCACCGTTTCTCCCCTTTACCTCATCTCAGTGTATTTCAACTGGTTGCTTTGTTGGGTAACCAAAAAGAAACTTGAAACAACAATTAAATACAACATCAACATCCAGCCGTGTATCGTTGAGAAGAAAAATCATATTTTTAACCCATGGACATATCTATTTTGGTCATTAATCTATTTGTATTTTTCTTTCTGTCTTCACATATGAGTATGAAAGTGATTACATAGCTGGGCTAAAATTTGGGAAAGATATTGATAACTGTACTCAGAAAACTTGCTCTTTCATTGTACAAAATTGTAAAAATTTATATTTATATAATTATCACATATATTTACAGCCAGTTATGTCCCAGTGGCCATCTCTCTGTAGCAGCCAATGTGCCTACTGAAGTTATTCCCTTGGAGACAAAGTATGGGTTACAAAACCTTTCTCTAGCATCCACCTGTCTGTAAAGGCCACATTCTTTGTCTCCCTTGGATGACTACTACAGGTAAGTTCCACTATACATGTACATTGAATTATATTTGGAGGCATTTGGAGGCGACTGCCCTAATCCCCCAATTCCCCCTGTCATCCCCCCCCCCAAAAAAAACAAAAACAAAAATAAACTGGTGGCTTAAAGGGCAGTGACATGATTGGGAGAAAAAGAACCTGTTAGAACCAAACTGGTTGAAAGATATACCATAGATAAACCAGCTGGAGTGAATCTCCTGGCTGAAAGGATTTGTCTCGAGTTTGTTTACTTAAGGAGAATCAAGTGTGAACATGCCACCAGTTTAATTCTCTCAAGGCCTGAGAAAATTAAATCCCATAGAAAGCTACACAACAGGTTTGTCTGTCAGAAGGCATACTGATTTAAGTTTTTTTAAATGAGTCAACTTATGACTACAAAATTTTCAAAATAGAATCCTTGCATAGTTTACTTGATTTTAGAATAATTTTACCCCAAGTTGAGGACTACCTCCAATCATGTCATTTACCTTTAAACTATAGTGGCTGTACATTGCCCTTCCTATCACAGGATATTAATATAAAAATGAGCGTTACATTCTAATATCCTTTCTTCTTTCTTACACTGTTTCCTCTTCAAAATGGCTTGAACTAATTTGTCCCTCGATATATCGGCAAACATCCATCAGACCCCGGGGGTACTGTGTTGTGTAGCGCTATCTTATGTCCATCAGGAGTACAGCTGTATGGTGCCAGTGCATGGTGCCGAAGCACAACATACAGATAAACTAAAAAACTAGAGTGAAAATGATGTTTAAGTTCTTATTTAAAGGACAGCATTGTTGCAGGAGACAGACCACTACACAACAGATTTTTCATGAGACGAGTTTTTCACCATTTTTTTAAATATAAAAAGAACTTTGACACTAATTGGTAGCCCAGGGCACAGTGCTGAAAAAACAAGGTGGCGATAGCCCTATGTGTCTGTTCGTTTATGTAACACACGACCTCATTTGACCTTTGACCTACTTATGTGACCTGTGACCCCAACATGACATTAAGGCCCCTATAGGGCTTCTACTAATATGAAAATTTGGTTACAAATGGACAAACCATCGCAAGATTATTCAAGTTTCATAAGCATTATGAACAGACGGAAACCGCTGAAGATCCATCAGTTTTACTTAATCTCGATGGCTCGATGAAAATACAAAATGGTAGATTTTAATTGCCACCCTTACTGTTAATTGCATCATATGTATGTTATGGAAAAAGAAGATACACACATATAATGATTTTCCTTACTTATACTCACACATTGCATTCAATAAATCAATGTAAAGTTTTACACTGTATAACAGGATGTTTACACCCAGTCATATATTAATAGAAAAATAACCTTGTGTGATTCATGAATAATTAACATACTTGCCACATGTTCATTTCCCATTGAAGAGACAGAATAACTGAGACTTCAATTATCACATCAAACTTGCCACCTGATCACAGATGATTAGGTTTAAAGACATTATACAGCAATGTTTCTACTTTTGAAAATATGAAAAGTGTGCCCCAGCATGGTATTAGTATCTCCGATATGGTGTTATGATGAAAGCCTAACAGAAACACACTTTAAAAGCACTGTTATGGTAGGTGCTTTAAAAAGTGTAAACATCTATCACTAATTATACTCAATTTTGCCCATACAATGTGAGTGTAAGATCCTTTAACCCTATGCATGCGAATGTTGCAATTTTGCACATTCATACAATTAAATTCAACAATCGTAATAATTAATAGTTGTCTCCTTTACTTTTGTACCAGAAAAGCTAACAAATGGCCATAATGCTTAAACAACATCTATAGAATAATTAATAGAATGAATGGTGCAATAAGCAAGATTTAAAGAAAATATCAAAATAACAATCGTCATTATTATCTCCTCAGAATTAATTCAGCATGCAAAGAGTTAATGGTACATTACCTTAGTAATATTCATTTATATGGATATCTTCATAATAACATGCATTTTCAAAAGTGTTGTATTCTATTTATCTGGACATCATTTAACAGTTTCCCATATTAAACCTCTGCCATGTTAAACAATACATTTAAATGAAAACCTGAGCCACAAATGAACTTATTTTCATGAAATAGCATTTCTCTTACATATGAACATACATGTAGAGTATAGTTCTAATCAATCTGACAAATTTTCTATCGATCTTCTAAAAATATCCTGACATATTAATTATTAAAAGACTAACTAATATAAAAAAAGATATATTGTGATTTTCAAGTCATCAGTGAACAGATATCACTTTGTACATTACCTTTGACATGACATATTTGGGGGGGGGGGGGGAGGAAATAGTGTATAAAATCATGCCAGTAATACAATATGTAGGTTTACCTAAATACCTAGTAGAAAAACTGATTTCTCACCTTATACCAAAAATAAATGCTGTTCTTAAAAAATTGATTACTAGACTGTTCCAATACAATAAATGTACAATGTGTAGCTCTTCTCTGCAGTTCTATCTACACCACTATGCAAATGTACTATATTTAACATCTACAGAAGATGGTAAATAAGTATATATTCCCAACAATGTCCTTCAATATAAAAAGGACAAATTGCTAAAAAAAAAAAGGAGGCCCCTGCAAATCAATTATTCCAATTATTGATTTGCTTCCAGTTTCCTACATCACACAATAATTAAATTTACTTCTCGCAAATGGGTATAAATTTAATCTAATGAATTGCGATGCATTTAACAGATAACAAGCAACGGTCATCACGTAGTACGGTACAATTGAGTTCCCATTAATAATTGAAGCTGCTTTGTATGCCTTTTGTTGTGATTTCTACAATTCTGCAGTGAATAGCGTGGACTTCCATGCTGGAAAGAATTCAATGAGCGGTTTTTCTGAAGAAAGCAGGGAAAATGAACTGTATGGTACACCTATATCTTGACAGAGAACCTAAAAATATGGTACTATGAATATATCAATACTTTCACCCATGCAACCTGTATCTAATTTGATACGAAATAGAACAACAGCCACACATGGACCGAGTGTAACTCTGAAAAGACTTGTACAGAGATCTCAACCGCATTCAGTAATATATCTAGAGCACGTGAAATCTGACGATTACGTCCCTTCGCATTTTACAGTCCATTTCATTCACATTAAAGTTCCCGACATAATTGATTTGTACTCGACAAAGCTCTTGCTCGGAAATGCTCTAATAAATGTAGAACATTTTATCCTCATTTAGCGGAAAATTAAATTCAAGTTTTTGTAGTCAATCTTATAAAATAGGTTCAAAAAGCCATTGACTGGGTTTAGAAATATACGAAAGAGGCAAGCTGAGTAATAATCTTGTATTACAATTCATAATGCTATGTGATATTAAGTCTTCACATATCAAGCATTTTTACAGTGGTGTATTCTAACCTTTTGCACACGAATGTTGCAATTTTGCACATTCATACAATTAAATTCAACAATCGTAATAATTAGTTTTCTCTGTTACGTTTGTACAAGCAAACATAAGCAACATCTATAATTACAAGTATCAATGGTGTAATAAGGAAAGCAAGATTTACAGAAAATATAAATATAAGAATCATCATTATTATCCTCTGAGAATTAATTCAGCGCGTAAAGAGTTAATAGCAATTTTTAAATTGGAGTCTCAACTTCAAACAGCTACAATGGTTTATGTGTGGAGAATGGAGAGAAGTGTAGTGGGCAAGGCTACAGATAGCCTTTGATCAAAGCCTCGGGGGTTAATGATATCCCCCGTTAGCGTGATACCCCACTAGCGCCTGGAACGAGACTAACTGCGCTAACCCCAGTGACTACACCGGCGAGGGGCAAAGCCCCTCGGCCTTTGCTATTCTGCATCGAATTTCTTATTTTAACCTTTGTTCATGGATGCGAATTCGCAACCAAACGGTTGCGACCAATCAGAATCAGACTTTCACGATCACAGCAGGGCTCCAATCACAGTGTGCGAGAATGTGTATTCATAGTACACACGATTTATCTCTGTACACATCATCACTGCATGCAGTATAATAATATGAACTAGACGTGTGTGATGGATGCGTCCATGTTTACAGTACGTGAATAGATTTACGAAACCGTGTTATCAACATTAACTATCTATTTTCCATCTTTAGATTCGTTACATAATGCAATTACGAGGTATTTTGCAATGACTAAAATAGCTAGTTTCTTCAAATTTCTTCTAGTGTTACAGGAAATAGCTTGCTTTTCAAACAGTAAGCCCCTATGGTTATTTCACTTACTGTATGATTTGAAACCCGTACGTAACGTGGATTGGGCAACAAACCGATTATGTAATGAATATTCATAGTCGGTCCATGTTAGGCTACAAGACCTCTCCTGAATATATAATTAGTTTGGTTCAGTGAGTGCAAAATAGAAAAGGCGTTGTGGGTGAACAGCCAATCTTTTGGTGAGCCAGGAGTGTAGGCATTATAGTTAGTCTCTTTTTAGGTGCACGGGATACAACTACTGATCAGAGGCTTAAAGGCATGAGGGACATACCCACACAAACCGTTGTGCGCATGGCAAAATGTCGTTAGAGCAAAAATGTGTGCTTGGCAGAATGCCGTTAGCAAGTGTTCTAAGCAGAATGTTGTTAACATTAAATTGAATCTAACTTGACCAAAAAAAATTATTCCATATTTCTGCCTAACATACTTATAAAAAGGACCTAAAAGATCACAATACTTTGATTTCATGTGAAATAAGCCAATGGTTGTAACATTACAAGCAATTTACTGTTCATGACATTCTGTTTTCAGCACATGCTAACGACATTCTGCCATGAACACCTTTTTGCTCTAACGACATTCTGCCATGCGCACGACGAATGCCTTGTCAAAAGGCTAGGCTACAGATAAAATTACACTCTTTCTGACAATAATAATTTTGATAATATTGTTGGGAATGTTTCTAATGTGACAATGAAGTTTGTGAGGTTTATTATTATGAGTCGACCAATATCCATAAATGTATAGAAAATGTTGATGCCTGGGCAATGATTATTCTTCATTAATTTGATTGATATCAAATATTCTCAGTCCCATTTGGATGTATTTCATAAATTTTGAAATGTTCATGCATATTTCAGAACGTACTTCACACAATTCTATATGTAACAATGTCACATCCATCTATTATGCACGCTACTCTCATTACTTAGATAAGAAATTGCAATCATTATCAAAATTAGGCATTCTTCTGAAAAAAACTCATCAAAGTTTCACTTTAATAATAACAGGAACCACATGCATTTATAATGCAAGCTTCTATCATAACTGAGATAAGAAATTGCCATCAATATCAAAATTAAGCATTCTTATGAGAAAAAAAAAAGGTCGTCAAATTTTCGCTCTAATCATAACAGGAACCACATGCATCTATAATGCAAGCTCCTATCATTACTGAGATAAGAAATTGCAATCAATATCAAAATTAAAGCCACAGGCTAACAATGACCACAGTTAAAAAAAATGTGAGCTACATAATCCTCCATGCTCCAAGTGTCTTTGATACGGTCTAAAAATGGAGCCCGAAAAATTTGTACTTCAAAAAGATTATTTAGTGCTTTAAAAAAGTTAAAATCTTCAAGTTGACTGGATTCACCCTCCTACTTCCTCCCATAGACTAACTTTGTACTCCACCCGAGCACTAATTGTTTATTCATTCATATCTTGCCAGTGGCAGCATAAATTTCCAAAATTTTGTATTCTAGGGTGTTTATTTGTCCATTCATACACTACTATGTAACAAATGACAGATAACAAAGTTTGGAGAAAAAAATAATTTGAAACTCCATAATGTTAGCCTGTGTCTTTAAGCATTCTCCTGAAAAAAAAAAACACTCATCAAATTATCTCTATAATCATATTCAGCGTAATAGTGACATGTACATCATTCATTCATTCGTTACTGAAAGTAAAATTAAGGTCATCTCTCTGTAGGCAACGACATCTTACTAAATTAATAGCCAATCAATCCTAACCCTCCCAACACTTCCAATTTATCAGAATTTTCCCACATGACAGCTAATTTTGACGCATCACAAACATTAAATGTCGCAAATGACAAACTGACGGAGCCGCCGCTGAAAGCTGGTTGTCATGGCAACCCACGGTCTGTATCATCTTGAGAGCTGGCAAAATAAAAAGGATAAATATCGTGCTGCGGGCCAATTAATGTCTTGTCCAGTTGCGCACTTCCCTAGAATGTGTTTTGATTAGAGGCATTGGAGATACACAGCATGTGTAATTTTTTATTATAAATGTTGGTACACTATATGTATTTTAGCATCTGTATTTGAATACAAAATCCTTTTGATTACCCAGGCATCTAACAACACATATTTGTTTCACATTAGCTTATCCCTTTTGAATCTTCACAATTAACATAGACCAAGATATGCTTGCTTCACACTGCTGTAAACTTGGGCAAAGAGTCCTGCAAATACAAAACATCTTTTCTGATGTTGCATATCCTGGTGTCATTAATATCATTGGTTATCAAAATATTTATCACTTGTTTCTTTCTTTTGTGTGTGTGTGTGTGTGTGTGTGTGTGTGTGTGTGTGTGTGTGTGTGTGTGTGTGTGTGTGTGTGTGTGTGTGTGTGTGTGTGTGTGTGTGTGTGTGTGTGTGTGTGTGTGTGTGTGTGTGTGTGTGTGTGTGTGTGTGTGTGTGTGTGTGTGTGTGTGTGTGTGTGTGTGTGTGTGTGTGTGTGTGTGTGTGTGTGTGTGTGTGTGTGTGTGTGTGTGTGTGTGTGTGTGTGTGTGTGTGTGTG
>JZLH01S0029001.1:48069-69119 GCA_001188425.1 Eucidaris tribuloides | reverse complement strand
TTTGCTATTCCTGTCTTTCTCCATGAATGTTAGGACCTAATAAGCAGTCAGATTATGACAAATGCCCATATCACTCTTATCAAGTGACAATAAAGGGCAGGGAAAAATCTCATTTGCACCCCTTCTACAGCACAGCAAAAGATCACTCATGTCTTTAGGCTATTCCATAAAGGACATGTCTGTCAAATTTGAAAATTCCACTAAACCCGAGTTTCTAGCTCATATGTTTCACTAAAGGTTCTTAGATGGTAATTTCTTCTACATGTATAAACCAATGTATTTAATTTCATGCAGGCAAAATAAATGTTCTGCCCCTTAGTTTAAGTAATAGCTTTTGTGTCTCCAGTAACATCAATCTTACACTTCATCATTCTCCTTCTCCATTTAACATTGACGTCTCTCACGTCCACTCTCTGATTACATGATATGCACCACATTCATGTCTTATCTCCACGAATGTTAGGACCTAATCAACTGTGCTTAAAGCCCCTGTCCCACTACTGCGGGCAAGCGTAGCGTATGACTTGCGGGGAACAATTTTCCAGCACGCAGGATAATTAACGCGGGCGGAAAAATTTTTGATGAGTTTCACGTGCATCCTACCTCCTGGACGCGTGCTACTTCAGTTCTTCATGCGTGTATTCCGTGCGACTTGCGTGTCAGGCGCGTGAGAGCTTCGACACTGATCCGTGTTAGTTACGGGCGACATACGGGCGCTGCGAGGTACCTGCGGCACAACTGCGTGTTACCTGCGTGGGAGTTGCCTGCGAGGTGCGATCCTGGGTAATACTTGCGGGGAACCATTTTTGCTACCTGTAGTGGCCGTAAGTCACAAGGAGGTAACCCTCAACTAAACAGCAGAAAGGCAGTAATAATCAATCAAAGCACGCAATTTGCTCGTATGACTGACCAGCTACACGGATGTTGGCAGTACCGACACCGTTCCTTGCCAGTAAGACACCCGTATTATGCTCGTAGAATGTCCGCAGATGACATGCATTTCCGGTGCATAGCCAACGATCCACGGGCAACCTACGTACTTTAAACGGGTTAATTGCCTGTGACTTGCGGCCGCTACGGGCCTCTTACTGGTGTTCTACGTGTCCCTTGCGGGCAATCCCCCCGCGGCTCACCCGCAACAAGTTTTGAACATGCTCAAAACTTGGCTGCGGGTAAATCGAACTTGCGTGCGCACCTCCGGGCAACTACGGGCGAGATATGTGCTAGGTACTGTCAGGTGCGGGCCATCTGCGGGGACCTGCGGGTAGCAAAAATGGTTCGCCGCAAGTCACACGCAACGCTTGCCCGCAGTAGTGGGACAGGGGCTTAACATTCGAGTCAAATTACGACAAATGCCCAAATGACTCTTCTCAAGTGACAATATAAGGCAGCGAATCTTATTTGCACCCATCCCACAGCATAGCAAAATATCACTCATGCATTTAGTCTATTCACAAAGGACACGTCTGTCAAATTTGAAGATTAGTAATTTCTAGAATTTGAAAAATGTATCAAGAAAAAAAAACAATTACCTTTTCGTCTATGTTCTATGCTAGGATTTTTTGTCTCCATGAGACAAATCAAAGTTTAACGGTCACTATAATTCCACTACACCTGAGTTTCTAGCTCATATGCTTCACTAAAGGTTCTTGGATGGTATTTTCATCTATATACCAGTGAATTCACACGATGTTAATTTTAGACAGGCAAAAGAGATGTCCTGCCCCCACGTTTAAAGATTGTGTCAGGGATGTGCAAGTCCATTACTTCCCTTCATTATCAATACCAAACGGTAGTTTAGTACTTACAAATGGTGTGTTTGAAAGTCTGAGATCCATACGTCATGAATTTGTTGTTTTATGAGAAAAACTAATAATGACACGTTACCAGAATGTTGTTCTTTCCGTGAGTTTCAATTTTGCTCAAACTGCAAATCGCGGTTACTGTGTACCATCGCAAGACCAGCGGAGCTCACAGTGATTGGTTAAACGGCTAACCCCCGCGCGACCATTGGCTAACAGCTGATCGGACAATTTTGGAACGGCACATGCACCTTTGACGTCGCGGATTTTTTGAAATTGCTTCTGAGTAATTTGAAAAAGAATGAAGTTTAACCGTCCAGATTTTCACCAAAACTCAATATTTTACCCCAAGTCTCTATGAGAGGTGTTTATTTATATTAATCTTCACATTGGATATGATTTCAGCTGATTTCATTCATATAGATGTTTTTTGACGTGTAAATCAATGACACAATCTTTAAGTAATAGATTTTGCATCTCTACATTTCCAGTAACATTAATCTGACAATTCATCATTCTCCTTCTCCATTTAACATTGACGTCTATCACGTCCACTCTCTGATTACATGATATACACCACATTCATGTCTTATCTCCGGGAATGTTAGGACCTAATCAGCTATGCTTAACATTCGAGTAAAATTACGACAAATGCCCAAATGACTCTTCTCACATGACAATAAAAGGCAAGAAATCTTATTTGCACCTATCCCACAGCACAGCAAAACATCACTCATGCATTTAGTCTATTCACAAAGGACATGTCTGTCAAATTTGAAGATTAGTAATTTCCTAGAATTTGAAATGTGCACACAAAACATTGCATTTTAGTTTATATTCTGTGCTAGGAATTTTTGTCTCTGTGAGAATTTAACAGTCACTAAAATTCCACTAAAACTGAGTTTCTAGCTCATATACTTCACTAAAGGTTCTTAGATGGCATTTCATCTATATACCAGTGAATTCACACGACGTTAATTTTACACAGGCAAAAGAGATGTCCTGCCCCCAAGTTAAAGGAATAGGTTTTGCATCTCTACATTTCCAGTAACATTAATCTGACAATTCATCATTCTCCTCTCCATTTAACATTGACGCCTATCACATTCGCTCTCCGATTACACGATACACCACACTGCTATTCCTGTCTTTCTCCATGAATGTTAGGACCTAATAAGCAGTCAGATTATGACAAATGCCCATATGACTCTTATCAAGTGACAATAAAGGGCAGGGAAAAATCTCACTTGCACCCCTCCCGCAGCACCGCAAAACATCACTCATGTCTTGAAGGACATGTCTGTCAAATTTGAAAATTCCACCAAACCCAAGTTTCTAGCTCATATGCTTCACTAAAGTTTCTTAGATGGTAATTTCTTCTACATGTATATACCAGTGTATTTACAGTTACATGATATTAATTTTATGCAGACAAAAGAAATGTTCTGCTCCTGAGTTTAAGTTATAGCTTTTGTGTCTCCAGTAACATCAATCTTACACTTCATCATTCTCCTTCTCCATTTAACATTGACGTCTATCATGTCCACTCTCTGATTACATGATATGAACCACATTCATGTCTTATCTCCGCGAATGTTAGGACCCAATCAACTGTGCTTAACATTCGAGTCATTACGACAAATGCCCAAATGACTCTTCTCAAGTGACAATAAAAGGCAAGAAATCTTATTTGCACCCATCCCACAGCACAGCAAAACATCACTCATGCATTTAGTTTATTCACAAAGGACACGTCTGTCAAATTTGAATATTAGTCATTTCTAGAATTTGACAAATGTGTCCAAAAAATACCTTTTTGTTTATGTTCTATGCTAGGAATATTTGTATGTATAAGACAATCAAAGTTTTGTGGTCACTATATTTACCTCTTGACCAGATTTTCTAGCTCATATGCTTCACTAAAGGTTCTTAGATGGCATTTTCATCTATATACCAGTGTATTCACACGATGTTAATTTTACGCAGGCAAAAGAGATGTCCTGCCCCCAAGTTTAAGCAATAGATTTTGCATCTCTACATTTCCAGTAACATTAATCTGACAATTCATCATTCTCCTCTCCATTTAACATTGACGCCTATCACATCCACTCTCCGATTACACGATATACCACATTTGCTATTCAAGTCTTTTCCCCGAATATTAGGACCTAATCAGCTGTGCTTAACATTCTAGTCATATTATGACCAATGCCCAAATGACTCTTCTCAAGTGACATTTAAGCTTCCGTTTGAAATCCTAGCCAGATATAAACACTCGGCTCATGCTGCGATATTGATGGCTTACATTCGTGTCTCATAGTGCTGGGCGATGACCCCCTATCCCCCCCCCCCCCCAAGCACCTGCTGTTGTCTTCACACACTATCACAAGGCTTTTCCTAAACACTTGGGTTGCATCGCGTTCGAAATTACTCACATTTTGGATTTTGGTGCATATTGCTTTGTAATGGTGTCTTCAAACAGACAAACATGCTGAGAAAATGATAAAATCAATTTTGAAAGTTGAGTTTCATATCAAATGAATGAAACATACTGAAGCACATTATATACATATATGCAGGTATTTGTTGCCTTTGATTCCAATAACATTTGTGTATTTATATGCTGGAGGTAACGGAAAAGAAACCCACATTCCAAACACAGGTGTTCGGTGTATATCGCATATTCCTGGGTACTAGAGAATCTACATGGGCTTTTAGTGTACATAGCATGGGTTGGAATTTTGTTTATGAGTCTGGAGAAGCAGAGAACATTTCAAACCCAGGTGTTTCTTGTTGATTGCATGATGATGATTTTGGTATGTGCATGGCAAATATATCTGTTTCTTGATGTTATTTGCATAATGACATGTTAATTCATGCTCAGAGTCAGGGAAAAAAAGAATATACACATATCGAAAGGATTTACTAATTTTTTGAAGTAAATGATTTTACAAATAATGATGATAATGGTAATTACAATGGTCATGATGGTATAAGAGTTCATTTCCATGAATTTAGTGTTGCATTTTCATTCACTTTCAATAGACATATCAAGAAGTTAACATTTTCATGGTTGTTTAGTCATGAAATTTACAAAAATACCAGTAAAACCACTGTGAAATGTTCTGCATATATATGCAGTATTTGTCAGTTGATTAGTTTGAGTTTGAGTTACTTCAGTTAAACCACAAGCTTGTCAATTAATTTCAATCACACTACTAGTACATGTAACTTTGCTGCTCCATGGAGTGGGGGAGGGGAAGGAATACGCTAACACTGGGCCTATTGTATGAATCAATCACAAGAAATCTTACTGTATGATGTGTTTATTTAACTACAAGGATGCTCATATTGAGTTTAACTTCAAGTTTAACTTCCTTGTAGCTCCCTTATCATCAAAGTTAGCTAACTACAAGTTAACTAGAAAAATAATGTCCTTGAAGATAGTTAACTACAAGGGTGTTCATACTGGACTAAACATTAATAAAATTCCCTTGGGGATCCCTTATCAAACTTAAAGGCATTGTATAACAATGTTTTCAGTTTAAAAAAATCTGAGCTGCATAATTCCCCATGTTACCAGTGTCTCTGACATGGTCTAAAAATGAAGCCCTGAAAAAATTGCAGTTTAAAACGATCATTAAGTGCTTTAAAAAAGTAAAAATCATTGAAAGACAATTCCAGCTTTCCCCCATAGACTGCTGTGTTGCAGAATTTCCCATCGCCTGATAGGAAATTAATGTGCCAATTTGTATCTGCCCATATTGCACTAGTGACAGCATAACTGTCCAAACTTTTTGTGTTCTAGGGTGTTTATTTGTACATTCAAACACTGTCAGATATGTCAGATAGCAAATTCAACAATTTTTTAAACGGGTCTTCCACAGTGTTATATAGTGTCTTTAACTAGCTACAAGATAAGTATTCTTGAAGTTAGTTAACTACAAGGGTGTTCATACTGGACTAAACATCAATTAAATTCCCTTGGGGATCCCATATCAAACTTAGCTAACTACAAGATAAATATTCTCAAAGTTAATTAACTACAAGGGTGTTCATACTGGACACAACTTCAAGTTGAATTCCCTTAAAGACTCCCTTATCATCAAAGTTATCTACAACATAAAACTAAGACTAACATGCACAGTGTGAACATAGCTGGTATTTATCTCTCTCATCTCATCATTCCTTGCTGCATGAGCTACTAATACCTCAAGCAAAAGTCTAATATGTGTGAAAAAAATAACACCATTCCGGATGTAAACCCCTTTATGTCTGGTGAGGAAGCTGACAGGTGAAGATGGGAAATTTTAGTGCAGCGAACCCAAGAATACATCTTCATCCATCTCAGCGAAGAACTCGTGTTACTTCATTGACACCTTCGTGAGAAGTAGCTAATTTGATGTCAAAATAAAAATGTCAATGTATGCATGAGTTTTCTTGATTTCTTGCTTAATCGTGCCGCCTCTTGGCATTCTACTAACAGTGTTACAGTAATGAAGGTGGATATTTTGACTTAACTTCAAAGCAGCATAGGGAATGCACAGGGACTGAGCGTGATTTAGCCCCCCAAATTAACAAAATAGCCCCCCCCCCACAATCACAAAATAGCCCTCAATTATCCGCATATGGTTCAATGTATAACACACTGTCATCACCAAATCAAGCTTGAAAGTAGCCCCCCAAAATAAACTAAAATTTCCTGCCCTGCTTGAATGTGACACAACTCACTATACACTGGAGCTAGGTACAGTACATGGCCAAAAATGTTTACTTTTGGATGTTAAAGCCACACATTTTAGACTAGTTCTTCTTGATTTATTGGTACAAAAGAGGAAACAAAAATGTCCTACATGAAATGTGAAAAGCCGACACTAGTAATCCCACTAGCATAATTATAAGCTTGAATTTCTATCAGTTTTGAATAGGAGCACAGTTCTGCCTTGTTTATGGCTTTTATTTTCTTTCATTTGGGGCAAAATTCAGTGCAGTATTCAGCACAATTGTGCAATCATATCGCTACACAGCCGAGGTTCCGGCATTATTCGTTTCAAATCAGCAATTTTGTTTGAATAATATCAGTGGTGGCACCGAAAGTAAATTCAATTTGTAGCGCCCAGATTTGCCCTTTATTTGAGCGGATGCATCCATTTACAACAGGTTCAGCCCAAAGAGGAATGTACTCTTTTCAATAAGCTGAAAATAAAATAACATGCAGGGGACTTTATCTGAGCGCTAAACATGCATATGTCCACACTCTAATGTTCTTAGAAGCATACTATGTCGATATATCTCAGTCCAACATTATGGCAACATTATCTTGTGGCTTTGCTTTGCGAAGTACTACTGAATAATTTATGTAGTTTGCCAACTTGAATTACCTAAAACTCGGTGGTCAAGAAAATAAGTTTCATGCAGTCTTATTCTCGAGCTCCTCTGAGACAATATCCTCTAATTAAACAACTTTAGATCCCCATCAATGTCAAATTATTTCTACCAATCTGTTCTACCAATTGCAGATGAAAAGCTGTCAAAGATGATCTCCTTAATTTTGTTCATACCTCAAAATAAATAAAAGTAAAAATAATAATCCATCCCATGTATTACAATTTTAGAACTACATTATTAATCATAAGTAGTAGAATTAGTGTAAGTTGTGGAAGTAGTAGCAGTAGCTGTATTAGTAGTACTAATAGTAGTAGTAGTAGTTGTTGTTGTAGTAGGTAAGGAGTAGAAGTAATAGTAGTAGTAGTAGTAGTAGCAGTAGTAGTAGTAGTAGAAATAGTAGTAGAAGTAGTAGTAGTAGCAGTAGTAGTAGAAATAGTAGTAGTAGTAGTAGTAGTAGTAGTAGTAGTAGTAGTAGTAGTAGTAGTAGTAGTAGTAGTAGCAGTAGTAGTAGTAGTAGTAGTAGTAGCAGCAGTAGTATTAGTAATGGTAGTAGCAGTAGTTGTAATATGGTGGTAATGATGATGATGATGAAGCTTAATTTTCAATCAATTTGATGTTGTTTTTCTTTACCATTTTCCTGTGTAAATGAATATTTTTACACAGTGTCCTAAAACCATATTTAATTACAGACTGGAAAACTGCAAATGTTTTTTCATGGACTTAAGACCTGAACTAATAAAGGACATTCTTATAAACAAGCAGTGTACAGAGCTGAGCAACAAATTTGCGGGGAATGTCACAGTCACATAGAATTTGCATTTTTTGCCCCTTTAACAACTTCCGCATCAAGGGTGCCGGTACTGCCGGAGGTATTGTTTTCCGCATCGCAGGAGCCGTATGTCTTACTCGCCGAGTAATACAATAAGTACTGTGAGATGTTTGTTTCATGAGCACGCCAATAACGCCAATCTAATCCCCTCGAGGTGGCTTCTTTTCCCCGGAGTGTGGGACGCGACATTGCATGTCCCATGTTTTCATTGCACGGTGGGTTGTGTTGTGCAGTCGGGTGTAATGTTAGCTTATTGACGATGTGTGTAAGTCTATGGGTGTGCTCTGTGGAGTGTGTTGAAGCTGGTAGCTCTACAAAACATTAAAGTCAACAACGGAGAGTTTTTTAAACTTGTGGAAATCCAAATTTGATCATGCAAAGTAGCATGCACAGATCAGATGGTGTCTCTTGATAATAACAGTCGTGTATTTTGTCTCGGTATCGATTCTGGGCAGGAAAAGACATCAAGGCCAATCAAAAGGGCACCAGGCATTAAAAATTTGAAGAGGCCTCCCCCCCCCCCC
Organism: Eucidaris tribuloides; assembly: GCA_001188425.1. Classification (NCBI taxonomy): domain Eukaryota; kingdom Metazoa; phylum Echinodermata; class Echinoidea; order Cidaroida; family Cidaridae; genus Eucidaris; species Eucidaris tribuloides. The sequence goes on along the minus strand of JZLH01S0029001.1, from coordinate 60,576 downwards.
AAAAAAAAACGTTGACAGATTCTTAAAGTTGTGGCAGACATTATGTGTAGCTTTCTTGAACAGTTGTTTTTCTAATAGTGATATAAGATTTATTTATTGTATAACATTCAAGAAAAGTTACAGATATATTTAATGGAAACCAAGGTAAGGAAGGGCACTAAAGCCATTAATAAATGGCACTTTGATTTTGGCTCTATGAGTAGAGTACAAAGGTCACAAAGACCAAAGAGAGGGCAATATTATATAAATAGTGTACATTCTATTGTACAATATACTGGATTATACGTACGACAAATATGAAATTATCCCGAGTGCAGGTTTATTTCACCGAGGCTGAAGGCCGAGGTGAAATAGACTTGCACAAGGGATAATTTTATATTTGGAGTTCATATAGTCCAGTCATATTGTATGATAGAACGTTCACTATTTATTATAGTAAATAGATCCCTCAATCTAAGCCCTCCATCATGAATTTTACCATAGTGTAGATCTAGATGGCATACGTTCTTCTTACCTTATATTTGTGAAATTCCAATTGAACACTTGAGAACGATGACTCTGGAATGCGCTAACGTATCATCGCGTATTGCGCGCTAAGTGCAGTGCGCGGGAATACGCTCCGAATTTTGCGCGCACATCGCGCAAATGTCAACAGCTGAAGATATTCTCCCCATTCATTTAACACGGGTTTTGCCATCCAAAAATCGAAAGTTATATTGTACATATGTACAATATAACTTTTTGAAGGGAGGTCACGTGGTACCAATCTAGCCAATCACAGCTCGTATTTTACAACCACTATTTACTATAAGGCTATATGGCCTTAGGTGGCCCTAGTGTTAAAGCCCAAGTTCAGTTTTGGGGATTTTTTGGTATTTGAAAGCTTTATGCCCCAAAGTCATAACCCTGCAATAATGAGATTCTGATGGCTTCAGTTTTTTTTATTAGTTAATGAAAAATCTCGAGGGGACCCCCGAGATTTTTGACTATATTTTACATTATAGCATCCAAAGGGTTAAAAAGGCTTTAAGGTTGCATGTGTTATACCTCATCTGAAGAGCAGACTCTGCTCTTTCAGATGAGGTATAACTTACATAACCTTCTTTTTGTCTTTAGTTTTTTTTTAATAATTAATGAAAAATCTCGGGGGGGGGGGACCCAGATTTTCGGCTATATTTTACATTATAGCATCCAAGGGGTTAAAAAGGTTATATGAGCTATACCTCATCTGAAAGAGCAATCTCTGCTCTTTCAGATGAGGTATAACACATGTAACCTTAAAGCCTTTTTAAACCTTTGGATGCTATAATATAAAATATAGTCGAAAATCTCGGGGGTCCCCCTCCCCCCCCCTCGAAATTTTCATTAACTAATTAAAAAAACCTAAAGACATTCAGAATCTATTATTCCAGGGTTATGACTTTGGGGCATACAGCTTTCAAATAACAAAAAATCCCCAAAACTAAACTTCGGCTTTAATTCCTGCAATTTAAATGCATTGCTTAGTCTCATCTTCAGTGGATACAAAGATATTTCATGAATCGAGACGTCACTGTTTCTTGCAAATAATCAGTTGGATATCATAACTAGAGGCACTTCGGCGTCGCGGGGGCGACCCTTCGAGCACATTATCCCCCGAACCCGTCCCTTCACCCCCCCCCCACAAGGATAAATTAGAAATATTACATGGCATCCTATAAAAGTCGGAACAATGAGGGCGCTGTCACTGAAAACTATTGTTACGCAAAATGACACCCCCCCCCCCCATAAACCTCCAAAGCAAGTTGAATAAAATCGGACAAGAAATGTGGCCGATATATATACGTAAGTAATGTGACATGGCACTCAAGTCGGAACACTGAGGGCGCTGTCACCGAACACTAATGTGGCCTACATGTAGAATGACCACCCATACACCTATACAGCAAGTTTGAATAAAATCCTCTTGAGTACCAACAAAGTAATTGAAAAAATAAGCATTTTTGCAAATTTAGACCTATCAGGTTGACCTTTGACCTTGTAAAAGGTGGAACATTGTGGGCAGCATCACCAAAAGTTATATGTGTCTAGAGTTGACCATGGTACACTTATACACCAAATTTGAAAAAAATCTGTGAAGAAATGCAGCCAGTATCAGGCACACAAGCAGACCCTGAAAATGTACCTTTTTGTGTACAAAGACGGACCAAGCGAGGCGCCACCCCCAAAAACAATAGACATCTTCACTTTACCATAATACACCTTCATACTAAATTTGAAGATGATCCGAGAAGAACTGCAGCAGTAGAGCGCTCACAAGAAAAATCTCTATAAATGTCGGAACAATGAGGGCGCTGTCACTGAAAACTACTGTAACGCAGAATGACACCCCCCCCCCCCAAATAAACCTCACAAAGCAAGTTTGAATAAAATCGCGACAAGAAATGTGCCGATAGATCATATACAAGTAATGTGACATGGCACCCAAGTCGGAACACTGAGGGCGCCATCACCGAACACTAATGTGCGTTACATGTACAATGACCACCCATACAGCTATACAGCAAGTTTGAATAAAATCCTTTGGATACAACAAAGTAATTGAAAAATAAGCATTTTTGCAAATTTAGACCTATCAGTTGACCTTTGACCCTGTAAAAGGCGGAACATTGGGGGCAGCATCACCAAAAGTTATAGGGTCTAGAGTTGACTATGATACACTTACACACCAAATTTGAAAAAAAATCCGTCCAGAAATGCGGCCAGTATCAGGCACACAAGCAGACCCTGAAAAATGTACCTTTTGTGTACAAAGACGCCGACCAAGCGAGGGCGCAACCACCAAAAACAATATGCGGTCTTCGCTTTACCATAATACAACCTTCATACCAAATTTGAAGATGATCGGAGAAGAAATGCAGCTGGTAGAGCGATCACAAGGAAATCTTCGCGGCGGCGCGCGGAACGCGGTCGGCGCGACGAGGCCAAATCCATAGTATCCGCCGAACACAGTACGGGGGATACAATAAATATTACAAAGTGAGTATGCCTTGCCAATTAAATTCCAGGCAAAAGCAGGTGGAGTAATTCCAGGAGCAGAGATTTCATGTGACGAGGGAGGGGGGGGGGTCGGGGGGAGGGCAAAAACACTGAAGGTGAGCAAAATTACCCTCGTGTGGGGTAAAAATCGCCCCTAGGATACAAATTTTCATTAAAAAGTGGAAAGTATGCTTTGAAATCCCCCTTCCCCAGCATTAATAGAGTAAAATAACCTATTGCAATCATATTTATCTTTTAAATATGTTTGCAGATAACAAAAACTATCAAAAATGGTTACAAAAGAGATAAAAATAATAGTACATCTTAGAAATCGGGGGGAAGACAATCCCCCCTTAAAAAAATTGAGGGGGGGGGAACACATCCCAACCCCCCTCCCACCAGATTGCCACCAATGACTAATTCTACAACTTCAATTTCAAAGAACACTACCTACAGCTAGTAAATACCCAAGCAGGAAGCAGGTGATGAAGAATGTGTACTAGAGTGTAAATTTCAAATCATCTGCAGCAGTAACAACAACAAGAACAATCACACAAAATCAAAGTGATGGGATCAAAGAGCCTACAAAGTGATATGCTTGCTCATGATAAAATTTCCAGGGTAATATTGAAACGTTAACTAACATTGATTAGCACCCCATGTGCTAACTGTAGTACTGTAATTACTTGTTGTACCCATTCTTAGCAGCATTAGATGTGAACACACTCACAGTGACTATATAACAAATGACAATTAAATGATGTTTTCTCTCTATATACCAGATATTAATTTTAGTATGAAATATATTGAAGCATACCAACGTTACAGGCAGCATTTGAGCACAAGGCAATATATATTTTTAGAAAATTACTTTTAATTTTGTCTTTAACATTATTTCACTTTCATTGGTAAATACAACAAATCTCTTTCTTTTTAACCAAAAGCTTCTGTAATCGCGGAATATTTCCTGTCTATTGGGCAAAGTATATCAATTTCATGTGGATGAGTTGTAAACATGCAAGTTACCTTATAAGTCACATACTGAGCATGGGTCATTAGTGGAAATGAGTAGCAGAAGAAGCAAAATAAGTGTACTTTTTATTTCTGTTAACCATTGTTTTTTAAGTGAAGACATAATTTTGAATAAAACAATACAAGTTTTTACAAAATTAACTGTGTTAGTACTAGACTCCCGATGACATGTGTAAAATTGATGAGTAACATTACTATAGCCTTGAGAGAATTGAAATGGATTTGATACAACTTTGTTATAATTTCATAACAGTAACTAATTCGTAATTTTTTTTATGATTAAAGTTTATTCAAGGCACTTCCAAGGCTCAATATTGGATGTCACATTTAAGAAATGATATTCTTTATTCTGTCCATAGGGAGTCATCTACACTTCTCAGTACATGAGGGTGGCATATTAAGAACATCACACGTGCTTCTTAAACATGACAAAATGCCACGTGAGACAACCATTTTAAGACAACGGACATGGCACCCTAATGACAGTTGCTATTTATATATAGAAGGTATGGGTTGCTGCATTAATGAGTGTACCGCCCACAAGTTTTGTAGAGTTTCTTCAAGCTTCTGTCGAAAACATCCCTGCCGTGAGTACTCATAATATGGCCTCGATATGTTAAGTTGTGGACAAACGAAACGTTGACCACCTGTCAAAAGACTGACTGGAAATCGATGAACAGGATATTGTAGGTCACTTCTTCCACTTAAGCTGGTCAAATGTCATGCAAGGAAGTGTAGTCTGTTTATTTACATGGAACATGTACACTGAAAACGTATATTGGTAATTACATGATATTGTTCAAATACCCTTGTTGAAGGGTATTGATATGATTCAGAGAAGTCAAAAATGCCACAAGAACCAAATAGGGTGAAACACATACCAATATATACACCAGCTGGAGTGTATTTTCTTAAATTTGTTTGAGGAAAAATAAGCATTCTTTTACCAGTATTGAAATAATCCGGTGCCCTGAGAGATCATGATCCCATACAAAGCTACAAAACAAATTTACCTGTCACAATAAGTACTGATGGCCATTGTTTAAAAGTAATGGACATTGACCACAAAATTTAGACAGCACACGCCTTAGACAGTGAAATTAAGGATACTTCCCAATGCCGCTTTTTCCCTTTAAGGAGAAATAAATGATGAATTTAAAGAATTAAAATGCATGATTCTTGGGATTATCTTTTTTTCCCCCAGTCGAATAATGAATGATCCATGTTAGCTATTTATATAGAAGAGCAGATTAATTGGGTACTATCAAGTTTTCAAACTGAACATGATTTTTAATTTAGCAAAGATAATGTGAATTTCGTATTGACTGATGAAAACTTTCTTTAAACACAGCAAGAGCTCATTGAGGAAGGCTGTAGTGATTCATCATTTGAAATTGCCCAATATTCCAGCAATTATTTGATAACTCTTTTTTTCATGAGACAATTTAATGACATAAATTCAAATTTAATCATTATAGCCTGCAAGCAGTGTTATAGCTAGAAAGATTTTTGTGCCGGCTGTAGGAAGGAATTATGCAAGCGGAGCGAGCAAAGTGAGCGTAGCGCTCCTGAGTTTCCTCATAGAAAAAAACATTTGGAAGCATTTATTTTACAAAATACCTCTCAAAGCTCAAAATACACGATTTATCTAGAGATTTAAAACATTTATGGTCATTTTAAAGCTTTTCTGTGCCGGTTGGAGGACTAATAAATTCAGCTCAGTGGCGGTTGGCTTCAGTTTGTGCCAGCTACTACCGACCGGCGCCGACCGCCGTAGCTATAACCCTGCCTGCAAGTATTGAATGCAAAATTAAAGATGGCCAGTTAATGGGCCTCTTGTGGATTGCATAGTATCAGTGGTGGTGCAGTGAGACAACCCCCATCGGATGCTTTCTTCTCCATTAGTTGTCCCACCCCCATAATATTTTTTTTACTTGCTAGCAGTAGTGGATTTTGTCTACACACCCCTACCCCCCCCCACCACACACACAATAAAACAATGCTTACTAAATCATAACCTTTACAAACCTCATAACAATAAAGCATGCTTTGGCATCAAATATATATCTATGGTTACCATAATATGCTATTCAAGCTGTAGATAATCTTACTTAGCAGAGGGAATAAAGGTTTTTCGGTCCTGCATTTGTTAAACTGCTCTTAGCCTTTACAGTACAGCATTGCAAACCTTTTAAATCACTCCAATGGGAATTCCCCCTTTTCAATAATAAATAGATGAACCCACAATTCCCAAACATGAAATGCAAAGTCATTTGCAAGCAATAACACAAATCAAAACAATTACATCTCACTTACGTGCCACTATACCCTGTGGTAATTTATGCCATTTGCATGCTGTACCAGGCACCATAATTTTACACTCTCACAAAATTCAGAAATATACCAGTATTATTGCTGCTAAAGCTGAAAATTATGTGAAACTCCATGATGACTCAGGACTAACGAGCTTCTTCTTGGGTAGAAAAAGATAAAACTCAATTGAGGTAACCCTTTTTAACTCATCACTTTTGTTAATTCGGAATAATAAGTGTACGTGTGTGTGTGTGAGTTTTTTATGATGTGCAAGTGAAAAAAAAATCATTATAAAGATGATATACCAGTACCTGTTTATCTTGACAGTGTAAATATTTACTCTTTTTGTTTTTGGAAAAATGCAAAAACATGTCCACAATGAGCTTGGATTTCATCCAATTTCATGATTTCAACTTGTTGCTGGAATCAACAACCCATTAAAGGCATGCAGGCACATGTGAATTTGTGAGGAGGCAGCTGTTTGGTAACTATATACATGAGGCTAATAAAATTTGATATATTTGTACAAAATATTCTATACATTTACTGGTATGGGAAATAACATACTATTGTTTAGGCAAAACAGGGAAGTCTGTCATTTTATTATTCTGCTAACAATGACAAATGAAATAGTTTCTAGCTCACAGCAAACATAGAACGTCATGAACACCTGTTACACCTTACATGTACTGCTTGTCTCAAGAAAAATTGTGCAAATAAAAAATGCCCTCTTGGCAATTTGAAATTATTGTTGTGACTGATGCTTACATTAACATCAAGGGAAAAGTCTAAGCTTTCAAATACCATTTGTTATGTTCAATTTGCTTATTTTAATCTCAAGATGTTTAGTTGACAATGAAAGGGTAAAATCAGATTGTACCACTTTCACGAGGGAAGACGGTCTGATGCTATCTCTGACTGTGTGGCACGAATGTGATTTTACCCTGTTGTTGTTATTTATACATATCTTGAGATTAAAACAAATTTTAACATAACAACAACATTGATGTGACCATATGCCACAATAGTATTTTCTATTTGCCATAGAGGGCACTTTTCACTTGCACATTTTTTTTTTTGAGGCACGCTGTAGATCTCTGGTGGGACCTGTTGAAGATAAGTTGACTTCTATATTTTATAGCCCCGAACCTAAGATATCTTATACTTATTCCTTGATGGGTTAAGTTGTATACTGGTGACTTTTTAGTGAAAATGTAATCCTATTTTTTGGCTAAATTTTAGGTGCTGGTGAAAAAAAAAATGTCATTATGTAATGTGTTAAATAATGAATAATATTAAACAAATCTAAGCAAAGGAAAATATACACTATTTTCAAAGATATCTGATGGGTTATTTCAAGTTTGGTATGAGAAGTCTGGTGTAAGTGTTGTGACAACATCAATGTGATTGTTACTGTTTCTGTTTTATAAAAGGTAATTGCAATCTCTTGTTTACAAATTCTGTTTCTATTCATCTGATTTTCAATTTGGTGGTGTTCTTTTACTTTAAATGTGGTGTCAAAATCCATGTTTTCCAGGAAATTCAGAGTTTGTTTCCTTTGTAATTTTCATGATTTATTTCAAATTTTCTGTAACATGGAAAACCTGTGAGATTAAGACTGGCTACAGCCATTAGGTGTTTCATGTTACAGAAAAAATGAGAAAATTTTTGAAAAGTAGATTAAACATGAAAAACACAGAATTTCACGGAAAACAAGTTACTATTTGAGACACACTCACACACACACACACACACACACACACACACACACACACTTGTAATTTTTTCAACGAATGTGGAACCTTCCCTTTCTAGCTTCGTGATCAGATTTTTCAAAGCATACCGAGGACACACACACCTGTTTTATATATGGTAATCGCGGATAAAATGTGTATGTGTGTGATTGACTACAATCAAACCGTGGACCTACCCCATACCCTATACACACCCTACACAACAGAGGACAAACACACCAGAAATTTGCATGGTAACCGTGGATAAAATGTACATGTGTGTGATTTATTACACCCTAATCGTGGACCTACCCCTACCCCTATACACGTTCTCAAAACAACCTCCAATGTACGTCCACTTTTAGGTAACGTCCACGGTTGACAAAAGTCCATGTTTGCCCTCAAAAATCCCAATGAAGGTCCACGATTGGGGGCATTAACGAACACGCGCGCACACACACACACACACACACACACACACACACACACACAATACCAACTAAACAATGAACTAGCACTTAATTATTTATTATTTTATGGTAGAATATATGGAAAACTTGCTTGAAACATCTTTGAAGATCATTATCTTATAGGCTGATATCTACCTATGTACGAAACGTAATTTATTATGCTTGTTACAGTACTACTTGTCACAATGTCTCAAGTTTCACAGAAGAACACCAAGGAACATGGAATTTGACCTTTGGGAGAACACAGAAAACTTATGGCCTTGGGTTTAGTCTTCTTGACCAGAGATGATATGTATCACACTAGTGCATAATTATGACACAGTAGGCAGACAATGTATGCTGTCACAAAATGAAATTGTTATATACTGCTTCTCAGCACCATGCCAATTAGAAATTTAAGAGCAAGGGGCAATTGGAGGGGCGGGGGCAGGGGATGACCATGCATGCAGCTGTCAATTTTATCATGTCAGGATTCCTAGGGATATTCACTTTGAGTTGCGATAGGACTGCCAGGGCAGGCGGCTTCACCTTCTATAGATGCTTGAAGATGGTCGCAAAATACCCTGAGCTCAACAACAGTGGGTTATCCACCATTTGACCTAGGGTCCATCGAGCCCCCTCCCCCCCCCCCAAAAAAAAAACTCAGGGGTAAACCAGTGCTCATACCTAAATTTTGAAAGACACGCCCACACCTCAGGTAATGGGGTAATTTCCCCCCCCCCCAAATGTGGGGTATTTTCCCATGTATTTTCCAAGATATAAACATAAACCTCTATCTTGGGCCCTATAAAAATCTTTCTAGAAATGTCACCCCTTTATCCACTTTCTCAGGTTTTTAGCATTCAAATTCTATGCACCCTCCATATTGGCATTTCTATTGTGAATTTCACCCAACAAACCAGACCAAAAAAGTTGTACGCGCGTGCGGCCCACCCGACCCAGGAATTGGGGTGGCCGGGCCATGGAGGGACCCCTGGGATGATGCCATCAAGGCGTAGGTCTGGGGAGGGCTCCATCCTGTCCTGGCATTCTAGGTTTAAAATATTTAAAGGAAAACGGATGAATTTTGAGGGTTTCCTGAATAAACTTTCAATTTTTGAACAGAATTGATGATTGTTAACCCAGTGCCTCCGAGATTCTGTAATTTACATATAATTTAATACATGGTACGTCCAGATGGAAGTGCAATTATTTACCTGTTCACATTTGACTACACAATTATTTTCACTATCATTATCATTTAACATGATCATTTTACCATTGTTACTATAATGATCACTATTATTTCTATTTATTATCATCATCATTAATATTACTATAATTATCATAATCATTGTAATTTTCATTATCATTATTATTATTGTCATCATCATTATAATCCATCATCATCATCATCATCATCATTGATATAATCATTACATTACAACAGATATGCAATTCAAGTGCTGAAAGTCTTTTGAACAACAAATCACAAAATTAACAGTCTGTCGTAACACTTTTCTACAACATTCAACAGAATTACATATATTTTGAGTCTATTCTATAAGGTATGAAATTCAATATTTCTATTTTTCTTTGCATTCCAACAAACAATCAAATGCGAAGTGTCTGGCAACAAGCCTCTGATCAACATTAACGAGAATGATAGATGTGTGTGCCAGCAGCTCATTCCCATCAGGTTAATAAAAGAAATTGGGCCAAACATGTACAGCTGCATTTGGTTCGCACTTTGGTGTGGTGTTCATAATGATTTCAATTACAACTGAGCATATGCATGAACTGCATTGTAGTACATATTTGTCTTTGAAATGTGTGTCCAAAACACCTGTGACATCAAAATTGATTGATCCCTGCTATTTGTACTGATTCATCAGATGATAAAAATGGAGTATTGGAATATTCTATCCACTGAGTCACAAAAGACTGGTTCACAATATATTCATATTTATGGACTTTACTTCCTTGGGAGCGTGTAATAAGTTTGTCCATAAACCTGTTTATATTGAATACATTAAAATACAGGAATTCAACTAGCACTCATTAATTCTCATGACTGGATACAATGATAAGCAATTATCATGAATGCATTCCTTCCTTCAAAAGTGGGTAGTTATTAAAGTCCAAGTTTAGTTGTGGGGATTTTTTTTTTATTTGAAAGCTTTATGCCCAAAGGTCATATCACACCAATAACAGATTCTGAATATCTTTCATTTTTTTAAATTAATAAATGAAAAATCTCAGGGGGGGGGGGGTACCCCCGAGATTATGGGATACCCCAAGATTTTCGACTATACTTTACATTATAGCATCTATTAAAAGGGTTAATAATAAGGTGTTAAGTTTATCCGAGTTATACCTCATCAAAAAGAGCAGACTCTGTTATTTCTGATGAGGTATAATTCGGATAACCTCCAAAATCCCCAAAACTAAACTTAGGCTTTAAGAAATTATGTATAATTTCTTTCTCTGTCCACTTGCCAAGAAGTGGCATGGAACATGACCCAAAGAGAATTGAACAGTTGTAACTCTATCTGTCCTTGGTGTGACATTGGATCCATTTCCTTGTATGTAACATAACAGACAGGAAGCCCACGCATTACCACAAAAACATACCTGCAAAAATAAATACACATAAATAGAGTCAGTAAAAAGTAATGTAGGACAGGTCGCCTTAATAAGATGTATAATGTAACAGGTAGCCTTTTGACCTGGACCTGCTGACTGCTAAGTGTATATGTTACACTGCGGCATGACCCTATTACAGTCGGGTGATAACATCACACTCGCATAGCGAGAGGTACTTGGTGAAACAGCGCAAAAGAGCATGTACGTACTTGCAAATTCTTTACAATCAGAAGATATTTGTGATACTTCGTGAATAGTGCTTACAGGGGATGCAGTAACAAGACCTTTCAGACCTTCTAAAGAATTTCTTACGTCAACTATTGTTCGTCATTTATTTTTGTTACCAAATCAGAAAAAAATTAAACTCCACTCCATCCACTACAAATTTTTCAGGGCTTCATTTTTAGAACTTATCATAGACACTGATAGCATGGGATCATGTTGCTCAGATTTTTTTTTAAACTGGAAACATTGTTAAACAATGCCTTTAAATACGAAGTATTGAGGCAAGTCCAGAAATGCAAGTACACCAAAGTTTATAACTCCCAAAATATTTACAATAAATTAGAAAAATGCTGATTATGAATATCTGTTTATTTGTTAAATTTCTTTCTTTTATTTTAACAGAAAAAATCTCTATAGATATTCATATATTTCTCATTTCCTCTCATGACTGATATAAAAGGACAAAATATTACTACAATTGAAAAACTCACCAAAACAATTGGGTCCTGAATTCTCTATTCTCTTGAGATGAAACTAGGGCTAAATATTCATCAGTTCTTTTTCTGCTGCATCTTTGTTCATAATTGCTTGAGAGCAATCATGACAAGCTACACCCATTGGGGGAAATTGTCACAATTTAGTCACTCATCAACTTGCAATCGGTATAAAATTGGCAAAACATGTCAACATTGCAAAGATTTGATTGAGGTCAAAGGTACATGGCACATATACATTGTAATTATGTAGTTCTGAAAATGTGGACATGATTTTACAGTGTTTTGATATAAGTACTGTGTCATGATATACCACCTTCATGAATGAATTTTGTACCATATACACCCTGTACAAGTAACTGTTTACTATTCTCAGATATATTTTTTTAACCCGTTTTTGTCTATATCACCTTACCTTTACACAAATATTATTGTAAACTCAATGCCTTTAATCTTTCTAGATGACTGTCTCAATGAAATCCAATTTAGTGATTTTCTCTTATCCTCAGAATATATAGCATGACAATGATATAAATTGATACTTACTCAAATTTGGTCATCACAATTTTCCAAAAAGTTTAACGTTAATTAAGAGAC
>JZLH01S0029001.1:20830-33054 GCA_001188425.1 Eucidaris tribuloides | reverse complement strand
CGTACTTGATTGATGGCAAAAACATGTATGCATGTGTGTGTGTGTGTGTGTGTGTGTGTGTGTGTGTGTGTGTGTGTGAGCCTTTGTTGCTGCAATATTTGTATAATTTTGTATTGGAAAAATACCATCAATGGCAATCAGGACAGGAAACCTTGGGGTTCATGTATCCAAACTATTCATTAATCAGTAAATGGTAACAAGGCACAGATTGATTAATGATTAACTGGTGCTATGGTCTGAGCACAATTTGTTAGCCCGATTGAAATAATGTATGTGATTGTTTATCTGTTAGCCCGATTGAAATAATGTATGTGATTGTTTATCTGTTTTCCCCAATAACCTACACAAACCAGACAAGAGTTTGGTACTTCATGCTGAATAGCATGTATTATGAAACTGTCATATGATATACAGGTTGTTGACCAGTCAAAACAACATGAGCTCTTAATTCTCAAACTTAATTAGCCTGATGCTAGAATGTAGTTACAGTAACATGTGTGAGAAATATCACACATATCGGCCGATTGTATATCAATCGGCCGATTACAATATGAAAACTGAATAAAAATGTAATCTCACATTACTTCTCGATCAACAGAAATTTAACCCCTATCGCACCCACTTTGAATTAAATGAAATCTGCGTAGGAATGACGATTTAAAAAAAAAATCATGTAAAGCCATGATTTCTCTCATAAATGGCACACTCACGGCAAAAGGTGATCAAGGTATGTTTCTGTTTTGAATTGTCTGTTAAACTCACATTGGACCTGATTTCAGTGATGTAGGCTTACAAATCGAAGCTACTACATGTACAGTTCGGCCTCGGTTATACGGCCATCGATTATACGGAGATTTCTGTTATCCGGACAATGGACTTATCAGTCATTGCATGTAATTGATACACCTTTATCAAAAGTGTACACAGAAACTAGCTGGGTATCAGGGAAAAATAAATAAGGTACCACTCTTGGGAGGTCTGTTGCAATTTGTGCATGGTCTTTGGGTTGTTTATACAACAACTTATGGCATGTATACCTCCTCCCTATACTGTGTTTGTACATTATCTCTCTTATCCGGCCATATCACTTATCCGGATGGCTGCTGGTCCCAACATCGCCGGTTAATCGAGTTCAAACTGTACCTTCAAAGCTTACAGAATTAAAAACACAATCACAACCGTGATAACATATTCCACAGTTGCATTACACTTTTACCATTGAAATGGTCATTTGATAAGCAGACCAGGTAAAAAATGCAAATCTGTTTTTACAGATGCTCCGCTCGTGCCGATAAGGTGATTTTGTTTAAGAGGTGCGACCAAATTACTTGAGATGCGCACTGATTAGAGATGCACTTACAAGCACATGCTGATGTGGCACACGCCTAATTCGTACACACGTGTTAGCAATCATCATTTAAGGATCTGCAATCCGCATTTTCAAAGTTACGAGGAATTGAGAGATCAGTAGCCTTGAGGCAAAAGTCAAGATTACTACATAATGACTGGAAATAAGTGCTTAAAATAATATACAAATAACCACTCAGTTTGCCTAATGGTTGCTGTTAAATGATAAAACCCATCAGCTAGAGTCTCTAATCGAATGTCATAAAATAACTTCCAGTCACTTGTGTGTTCATAACTTCATTTAGCATTTTGATCACAGACTCATATGAGGGGGTAGCTAGATATATTCAAAGTAAGGTTTCCCAAAGTTGCAATTTATCCTATTTCAATGCTCAATTTGTACTAATAACAGCAATATACCAAAAATAAGGACACAAGATCATAAAATGACTTCTGTTTAATCATCATTAAGACATAGATAAGTCCATACTATATTCACTCAAACTAAACACTACACAAAAAGTAAGTTCCCCCTTGTTCAAAATACCATAACTTTTTAATGAAATAAGTTTTAGCAAAATAGGTTGGCAGGAATATTTCCACACTCCTTGACTAACCTCTGTGTGAAAATAAGATTAATCCGTCAAACCATGCATGAGTGAGCATGAATTAAAGGCAAAAATGTCACTTTTCAAAAGTCACAGGAGTCATCTCTTATGCCAAAATAATGGCAAATAATGGTATTTTTTGCTTTATTTATAAAGTGTGCTCACTGAACCCTGATGTGGTTACAACCCCTTATGTCCATACCACATGTAAAGATAAACTTTGCTGAAAAATATCGGATTTCAATTTTTTTCAATAAACTTAATGGATTTTACAATTTCAAAATTGAGGATGGATGGAAATTGTTAAATTGAGCTCACTGAAGCGTAAATATGCGAAAAGTGCCAAAAGAATTGTTAGGGTGTCAAACGATAGCTGATAAACATAAATAGCGCTTAATCATTCAACAGAAACAGAATTTGTCAAAATCCTGCATCACATATCCCTCAAAATGACCCTTGTGACTTTTGAAAAGTGACATTTTTGCCTTTATTACGTGCTCACTCATGTATGACTTGACGGATCAATCACATTTTCACACAGAAGTTAGTCAATGAGTGCAGAAACACTCCTGCCAAATTATTCTGCTCAAAACCATTTCATTAAAAAGTTATGGTATTTTCAAAAAGGGGGAACTTATGTTTTGTGTAGTGTTTAGATAAAACTTCAACTTTAAGGGGGAGGGTGGAAGACATCTGAAAAGATAAACTAGATGAACAATTTATCTGTGATTAATGGAAATCTTCATATCTTGCACAGAGTGCCATCATCACTTATGAAAGTTAATTTTTTTCATTGTAAATTCTATCATGAAACCTGAGCAGATTCAAAATGCATCACCATTTTAACCTTTATGTGACTCATTAGTCAACAAAGAAAAACTAACTAGTTGTCACAACAAAATGTTTGTCTTTCTTCTTTCTTTCTTCCTCTCTTTCTTTTTTTTTCTCTGTTTGTTTCTTTGTTTGTTTCTATTTTTCCTTCTTATTTCTTTCTTTTTTTCATTTATAATTGTTACTTTTCTCCTTTCAATAATGGCAAACTATCAAATAATGCATCACTTGTCTATAGCAGACAATGGTTCTTGAAAAGTGAGTAAAGTTTTGTTCACAAAAATTGATGCTCATTATCATGTCATCATGAGGGGTGGGGCCAGAATGACATTATGAATTGACAGATGTGTACTGAAAATCGAGCAAGCACATGATCAGACCATGGACCTACTAACGAAAGTAGGTCCATGATCAGACTAAGGTGAGAACGTGATTGATGAAAAGTCTTAATGAGTATTTCAAGGAGAATTCTGGGATGATAGTAAGCTGCTGTAGAATAGAAGCAGAAAAAAAAAATCATGGAAAGATCAGTTAAATGTTAGGGAACAATCTGGCAGACAAAGCAATAAATTTAGTATTTTTTGAAAATGTTGATGATGATAGGAAATTGAACTGTGTCGTTCAAATATATCCTTCATTTTATTTTATACACACACAATATCACAAATTCATACTTTTTTTTTTGTCAAGAACTAAAGAACACTTCAAAAATCTGAGCAAAAACGGTTTGGTAGTGTAACTCTTGAACACAGCCTTTAAAATATTCTGTTGTCAGAGGGAATTCCCCTTAAAACGGATGACTGATGGATGTAATATACTGCAATGTCAAAGCCAATGGCAATGAGATTGTTGAGGCAAGGACAAGTCTGCAGAAGTTTACAAATCATTAGTTCTGAAGGCAGTTATGATCACCTCAACGATATACGGTATCCTATCCCGTTATAGACTAAGTACGAGTTAACTCGTGTCGGGTCTATGAAAAATGTGTATGTTATAGTGAAATCAAATCATCTCTAATGGGTTGTTTTCCAGCTCATGTCATCATAACATGAATTCATGATCAAAATTATGGGTGCATGGTTGAAGTATGGATGGATGCACAGATTTGAAGGTTATTTGTCACATTTTCGCCACATGTGCACGTATGTTCGATTTTTCAATATGCTTAAAGAGCTACTTATCTGCTCTACCATATGTTGGTGCCAAGTATATGTTTAGTAAGTAATGCTAAACAAAAAAGTTTGTTTTCTCAATCTCATAGATATCTTGACCCATACCCTTCTTAAAGCCACTGGCTAACATTTACTACAGTTAAAAAAGAATGTGAGCTACATAATCCTCCATGCTCCAAGTGTCTTTGATAAGGTCTAAAAATAAAGCACAGAAAAAACTGTATTTCAAAATAATGATTTAGTGCTTTAAAAAAGTGAAAATCTACAAGCATTCAAATTGACTGGATTCACCTGCCCATTTCCTCCCATAGACTAAGGCCTCCATTGTTTCTGGTTTTGACGAAAATGCAGACATTCAGTTGTTCAATGGGCTCATTTCCAGGTGATTTTCCGCGTTACTCAAAATCATGTATATAAACACCACATATTACCTAATACTCGCATGATTACAACTCAGCCTCGGCGAAACGAAGCAGTCGCAGTCATGGTAGTGAGAAAACTGCCGGCAGAGGGGCCTGCATGCAGAGGGGTTTGCTAGGGTCATTATAGTTACTCTAATGCTTGGTGATGGTTTTATTTTGTTAAAGAATGATTTTAGACATTCTAATATTTGTTTATTTTGTAAATTTATTAACAATTTTTCAGGTTATTTCTTCAACATTTCATGATTTCACATTTTCCGCGTTACACTTCCTATTTCATGTATTTCCGCAATTTTTCTCCGTTTTCCGTATCGCGGAAAAATGGAGGCTTTACCATAGATTAACTGTGTGCAGATCTAGGCTATTTTATCTTCCACCAGAGTAGAAATGGTTTATTCATGCATATCTTGCCATTGGCAGCATAACTTTCCAAATTTTTGTATTCTAGGGTGTTTATCTGTCCATTTGAGCACTACTATGTAGCTCAGATATCAAAGTTTGACTTTTTTTTTAAATTGAAGCTCCACAATGTTAGCTTTAATAGAAGCAACAAAAAAAATAAAAAATTAAGAAAGATCAGTTAAAAATTTGGGAACAATCTGGCAGACAAAGCAATAAAGCTTAGCATTTTTTGAAAATGTTGATGATGATAGGAAATTGAACTGTGTTGTTCAATATATCCTTCATTTATTTTATACAAACACAATATCACAAATTCTTACTTTTTTTTGGCTAAAAAAATTGAAAAACATTTCAAAAGCTGAGCAAAAATGGTTTGGTGTGCAACTAAAACATGAAGACTTTAAAATATTCTGTTGTCAGAGAGAATTCCCCTTAAAACGGATGACTGATGGAAGTAATATACCGCAATGTCAAAGCCAATGACAATGAGATTGTTAAGGCAAGGACAAGTCTGCAGAAGTTTACAAGTCATTAGTTCTGAAGGGAATGTGATCACCTCAAAGCAGTAATATCAGTATCCTACCCCGTTAAAGACTAAGTACGAGTTAAAGATGCTATATAACACAGTGGAAGACCCGTTTAAAAAATTGTCAAACTTTGCTATCTAACATATGCTGTCACTGGTACAATATGTGAAGATACAAATCGGCACATGAATTTATTCTCAGCCGATAGGAAATTCTGCAACACAGCAGTCTATGGGGGAAAGCTGGAATGGTCTCTCAATGATTTTCACCTTTTTAAAGCACTTAATGATCATTTTATACTGCAATTTTTTTCAGGGCTTCATTTTTAGACCGTATCAGAGACACTGGTAGCATGGAAAATCATGTAGCTCAGATTTTTTGAACTGGAAACATTGTTATACAATGCCTTTAACTCGTGTTGGGGTCTATGGAAAACGTGTATGTTATAGTGAAATCAAATCATTTCTAATGGGTTGTTTTCCAGCTCATGTCATCATAACATGAAATCATTGTCAAAACTATTATGGATGAAGCATGGATGGATGCACAGATTTGAAGGTTATTTCTCACACCTTTGCCACATGTGCACGAATGTTTTAATTTTTCAATATGCTTTAAGATGTGCATATCTGCCATACGTTTATACAATGTGCACGTATGTTTAACTTTTCGATAAGCTTAAAGACCTCAAAAGACTGAATACAATCATACATGCATAGAAAGCTAATGGATCATAGAATACAAATACACTACAATATATATATTTATATTCATCCTTTCATTATACCAAAATAAGGGAAATTATAATCCAACTATCTGCCCCCTCCCAAATTTGCCTCGATCGAACACCCCAACGTTGCCGAGAAATGATGTCTTCATACTGTGTAGACGCAACTGGAGAGAAGATAACGTCATCACAATCTGCATGTATTTTGTTCGCAAAGAAAAATTTACTAAATACATGTATATAAAAATGCAATTCGAGGGACTCATAAAACTGCTACTGCTGACTCCGCGGTTCAGTGTGTCTCCCCGGTTACGTGGCGAAAAATCATCTCCCCGTGCAAGCACACACACACACACACACACACACACACACACACACACACACACACACACACACACACACACACACACACACACACACACACACACACACACACACACACACACACACACACACACACACACACACACACACACACACACACACACACACACACACACACACACACACACACACACACACACACACACAGACTCCACCAGCACACACACACACACTACACACACATACACACACACACATGCATACATAATACACACACATATACATCACATACATACAACATAAACAAAAGCAAACACAAACACAACACAACAGAGGAAATCAGGGAGATGTGAGAGATACACAAAAGAGTAACAGATCATTACAGGAACATTAATGTTACAGGAGGCGTGACAAACATTGCTAGCAAAAAACATGAACACTGCTGCAATGATAATCATCTCAAAAGGGCTCCATCAGTAATGACCTTGTCCAAGTTTTTTTTAATGAAAAGTCTATATTTCCATCAATTAATGGATTGATAGTCATGCTTGCATACTTTGATTGATATGCCGACTTACTGAATTCGTTGAAATATTTTATTGATGTGGTAACGTTGGTAATCCAGTAATGCATTTCACAGTTGCGTTAGCTAGTAAAGATTCCAATAGTCCAGAAAAAGGACAGAATTTCACAGGAAAAAACACCCATAAAATGGAATTTTCCAGAATTTCCCCTTTCTAAATGATGGAAGTATCAACAACTTTTAAAAATCATCAGTCATTATGATACACCTCTTCATGGGAAATGGTTAAGAGTGTTTCCTTTGTAACTTACTGTAACTACTGCTGTAGAAGAAACACTCAGGTTAACAATCTAAATTACCCACTGCACAATTGACAGAAAAAATGATACAATATATGAGGAAATGAAAGAAAACACTTTGTCATTATACAAAAACTAGAATTTCAATTTTAGAAGACAGGAAAGTACACAGAAAACTCATTATTACTTCATTCTGTTATCTAGAACGGCCATACACATGTGACCTGCATAAAAAAACAACAAACAATGAAAGCAACCTCATTTTGCGAAAGAGCTAATAGGTAATTTTAGGTCGGCGTGGTTGATCTTGAGATTTTTATAGTTTCTGTAAAACCCTGGATCACGAAACAAAACAAAAAGTCACACAACCGCATTTTGAGGTAGGGCTCGAAGAGGTGATTTGGGTTAGCATGGTTGATATTATTGGATTCTTATTTTTTCTAAAAGAACAATCTTTATTCTACATACAGCAATTCTGAAGTTTGGGAATACAAACCAAAGGAAAATGGTTATATTTGCAATTTTCTAGACACATTTTTCAGATCCAGATGTGTCTACAAAAGTCTATTTAAATATATTCTAATTTTCAGTTAGTACAGTTAAAATTACTCCCGACTTACAATATCCATCATTTCTCTACTAAGCCATGCATAAACACTTGACAAAGATAGAGAGTGAAATTTAACCGCTAAATGTGGGTTAAATGCAGTGAAATTTAGATTAAAAGTGGTCAACTTGAGATAATTTTCCATTAACCAATGATCCTTGTCAAATTTCCAATATGAGTAATGAGTACATTTCTGAAATTGATGGCATTTGTCCTCACTTGTTCATTCCATCAGGAGATTAACCTATTAACCCATTCCCTCCATGATTCTGAAAATCCCATAGAGTAACACAGGACACATCCATTCCATAGCCAATGGGTTAAAAGTGTTTGATATTGCTATATCATGCATTTTCCATAGACTTTAAGGGATTAAGGATTCCTCAATGTATATCTCTTGACACATTCTGTATAACACATGTCTTAGTGCCAGTGTATAGTTTTGGTGATCTGACAGCTATTTCATTAATCTTTCATAGAGTATGACATTGTCCTACAGAAATGAACATCAAACCTACTGAACAATCGTTTTTAAAGTGCTACGTACCGTGATTTCCAAATTATCAGCTAGCAGATATTGCTACTGTATTATGTATTACACATACACCTACAGCATACATGTTTAATTCATTCCTCAAAAAATGAAAAGCGTGTTCAGAGTAGGCAAATATTTAGGGCCTTTAATAAATATACAGGTCTATCTGAAAATACATATGATACAAAAAATGCATTTTTTAAAACCAAATATATAAAAAAATATACCCTGTCTTTTAAATTAATATTGCATCACATGCATGATTTTGCTAATATTCAAAGCATTATGTGGGAAGCAATTATTAATGGCCATTATGAATCGTTTAAATTGAAAGTTCCCATTCACAATCAAGGCTAATGAAACTAGGAGGCAATCGCATCTATTCAATGTCATATTGATTAATTGCCGTTCGTTATATATCCGCATTAGTCCGGCAAGCCCGACCCTCAATGAAATATACTAATTGCTTGGTCCAAGCATTGACCAAGATGGCCATTCAGTTTGACTTCATAATCTCCACAGATAATGATAATTTTTTTCAAGGATCATTTGCACTTTTCTCGCACAAGGTATATTTAAAATACTTGATGATAACATGGTGTATAGTGGTTTTTCAGTGTCTGAACGGTACTGTCAGCCTGACAAAAAATAATGACAACAACTTACGAAATATATCCTGTTGATTGTAAAATTTGATAAAGAGACAGTTTCTCAAGCAAGAGCCCAAGTATACGTGTATTTTAATTTGTGTTCACTCAATCTAAATGCAACAAATATCTAATCCAAATTGTAAAAATGAAAAAGTTTACTTATGTAACTTTTTGTGAGTATAGAGATATGGATTCTTTTTCAAGACTTCATGTCTCTTTGTTGGATTCCTATCGAAAATAATGATTTAATACAATACATTCCTTTAATGAAAATCTTTGTGCTTTTCTAAAAAATGTTGGAATTATTGATATCACATGATACATTTGGTAAGGAAGAAATCACACTATCTGCTCAATGACTAAGTTTAAGTTTAAATACTATAAGAATCACAATCTGACCGGAGATAATCCAATCATTTTCATTCTCTGCAAAGTGTCACACTAATTTGTACCAAGTTTGGTTAAAATGCACATAGATTTGGTGTTCTGATCTGCACATAACAAATATTTAGCCCTAAATTTGATCCAATGATAAGAAAAATATAAAATTACCAACTGCAGCATAGGCCTATCTGGGATTTGTTCAGACTAAGTACAATGAAGTTTCTGACGAAAAAAAATTGAACAAAATGCATTTGAGTAGGACCGATTTGCTCAAGCTGTGAGTCTAAATGTTAGCCGATGTCAAAGATAAAACGCTTTTTCAAGTCCCGAAGCGTGATGAAGGTGAAGAATTTGATGAATTGCACATGATAAACTGGTTTCAAGGTATCTACATTTATTACAACAATGCAATTCGCGGGTGTGCAGAATCAAGGAGACAGCTTCTGCATAAGAAGTGTTTCAAAGAATGGATTTACTTTGTACAGCATCAAACACTTTCACATGCCTTGCACAGATCCCATCACCCAATACCTGTCAATAATGACAATTTTTTCTTTTACATATGAAGCCAATCCAGCAAAACCGGACGCTAGCTGTCGCAATTCTGATTTTAAGAAACGGCTGAAAAGAAGAAACACTCATTGACCAATGCACAAAATCCAACAAACTAAATGTTGAACTTCCCGAATAAATGTTCAATGTTTGTGAAGTATGACAAATGTCATGTGTCATCTAATACTGGTAGATAATCTGCAGAGTTTAGTATCTGCCAAACCAAGTTGCTGGTTTTGCTTGGATCCGGTCTCATGATTGTAGCAGAAAATCAAGGTGGCCACTCGTAGGCGAATTCCCTGTGTAGGGATTTTAACCAACCGTAGAGTAGGGGATACCTAACGGAGTAAAATGGACCTTCATAGGGAAACGTAGGAGGGCGTTTTCAATATTTGAGGTGATGTACGGGTTTTTGACCAATATTCAGAAATATTCTTAAAATCCACAAAGGATTTCAAAGAAAATTTTCTGTATAACTCATTCCGTTTTGTACAATCTCAGGCAAGAAATTGGTAATCAATTGCATTTAGCTAAGGTTAATTTTGTAGTTTGAAAACATACTTCAGTATGGGGAAAATGATTTTTTAGGGAAAGCATAGGTTCGTAGGGGAAAATTGGTTATTGAGGCATAGGAGAAACAGTGTGTCTGTAGCGGGAAAATATTCCAGCCGCAGTAGGGGAAATTAAAATTTGAGTGGCAGCGCTGAGCAGAAATAAGGTTGGCAGACCTTCACTAAGAAGACAAATAAGAGCTTGAAAATGGGGAGATTGCAAGTAGTTGTATATCCTGTCAAACATTTACCTGTATGGCGATAGAGTATATCACAACGTAAGGATATATGGATACAGACATTTATACAAAAGAAGTAAAATAGATTTCTTCAGCTCTTTTTGACATGGAAACAAAGACCAACAATAACTGCAAATAAAATGTCCTTGTCAGGTTATGCTACTAAAAATGTCTATTGCTGCAGTAATTTAAAACGCTCCATATAACAAACTTGCACTGACAGATTACAGACATGACATGAAATTACAGGGTGGCCCAAGAAATCCTCCGGAACACCAGATACCTCTCATTAACAGTGTGCTGTAGAATAAGCTATGCAGAAAGCTGCAGGAAGCCCTTGCTTTGATGAAATAAAGACAATGTGAGGAATGCAGTTGTCTGCAGCTTATGGACGCTGTAATAGAACAATCCCGGTGTTCGCGGAATCAGTGGAGTTGAAGAAGTAGCAAATTTTAAGGAACTACACTACAACGCCATCGGACAAATGCCTTAGATCCAAACGCCTTGACTAAAAAATCATTATCATAGTGTCATTTGGTTGGAATAGAGAATGTTCTAACCGAAACCAAAAAAAAAACAATGACATTTTGATGATGGTGAAAAATTAGTCAATTGCAGTGTTGCATTCCTTTCTGGTCCACCGTGTATACACAATAACCTCAAAACTTGTGTTCAGTCAAATTGTCTCTCAGAAACAAATCAAACATAAAAAACCTTCCAGTACTGTCCCTAATATCCTGCTGCAATCAATCAAATTTTACTATTGCCACCGCTGCATTGTGCAACACATCTGTTTAATTAAGATAATACATGCCCCAAAACCTGTACGAATATGTCAACACCATTTTCAAGATGTATTTTGTTTGGTCACAATTCTGTTTGCACGTAAGGAGTAAATCAATAAACATTTCCGTGTGACCACTGCCATACAGACCACTCCATATTCCAGTGACAGTTATTTGAAGTCAAAAAATAAGGCCCATTTTTTCTCATCTTGTTTAATTTGAGTATGGTTAGTGAAATCACAAGTTTTGGTCCACAATTATCTGTTTGCCAACTTGCACTTGGCGACTGAAATCAAATAACCTTCTGTGGACGATTACCATAGATAGACACTCGGATTTCCAGTGGACAGTTATTTGAAGGTAAAAATGAAGAGCCCTCAAGTTTTTGTTTTTTGTTTTAATTTGGAGTATGGATATAGGAATCAGGCAGCATTCCACTAGTCTCTTGTCGTAAAGGTTTCAACCCTATTTCTTCCTGAAAGTGGCATATTTACAATATGTACAGAAATGGTTTGGACCGCATCATTAATTTTGATTGTAAAATGTGAAAATTGATCCACTGTAACATAACGCCTTGTGCAATAAAATTGACGGCCCTCTAGGGTTAGTATCATAATTTTAGGTCATACAAGTCGTGTTTAAACCTGTTGTTATTGGGTGTTATCACTTATGGAATATATTGAGAAAAACAGAAATTTATTATCTATTGTTCTAATTATTTTTTTTATCTATTAATAAG
>JZLH01S0028997.1:0-24581 GCA_001188425.1 Eucidaris tribuloides | reverse complement strand
TTTCCAAAAATAGAGAGCAAAAGTAATGACGTTAAACTGTTTTGGAAATATTCGTCGACAATAGCCAAACCATTAGTCAGTGCAACTGCAGCTTTCATAATGGTAAAAACAACCAGCTGCGGTGTGCTGCACCTGGTTCCACCATTGCCCGCACATATTTCTGAACCAGAGTGACGTCACACTTAGGTACTCTATACCAGATATTATATAAAAATATAATAAATTTACTACAGTGCCTCATATGCAGAACGAAATGCAGCATTGATGATTGTTTACATCAGACCATTCTCCAATCCTCCCTCACCATTTTTTTTAATATAGAGAGCTTTATGGCATTCATTTTCAAATAATTATAAAGTTAATTCACGTATGTTCGTCACCCGATGATGTGCACAAGTTCCTGAACACACTGATAAATTTGCAACCCACCAATCTGTTAGGATATCCCATATTGTTAGCAGAAAAGTAAAAGGGTGCTATTCTGATCTTATTTGCATTTTCACTGCATTTAAGAGGTGTTTTCTTTTTGAGAATTTAAACATTTTGTGTCAACTTGAACGCACTGAAATTTTGAAGAGGTTAGACTACTGTAGAAGGCATATACTGTGTACAAAATAAATCTTAAATGTCTAAAAAGATTCATTGACAATCAATATAAAACACGTAGAAATAACAGATATAAATTAAATTTTGTCCTTGCATTGAAGAGAGAGTAAATTAAATTCCACCAAAATAGCACATAAGTAATATTAAATAATAATATTATTGCCAGAATTCTTTGTAATGTACACATATTTCAGATCACTTAACTGTGCAGCCTAGCAAGATATATCGGGTGTTATGTAAGTGCAAGCATAATTGATATGTAATACAACCAAGTCGATATATATTAGCATATATTTAATATTCAATGCGAAATATTTTAACCCAAGAAATTATTTGTCCTAAGATAAAAAACACAAAAAAAACACAATTAAACGGATATGATTTCACCAAATCTTTGTTAAAGAGCACACATTCAGTTCGACCACTTTGACCGAGCTACTTGCAGGTTTTATTGTAAAATGAAGATATCGTTTCAGAACAACTTCCCCGGAGAAGACTCCCACCTGAGAGTTACTCCCCCGAAAGACAACTCGTCCAGGACAACTCCCTTGGACGATTACTCCTTCCGAGATAAAATAGATTTCAAAACTGTAAACATTGATAAACTCCTCCAGGGGAGTTGTCATCTGGGGGAGTTGTCCTCTGAAGAAGTCTGGAAGTTGTCCTTTGGGGCAGTTGTCAGGTGGAAGTCGTCCCCTGGGAGTTGAACCCCGGGAAATCGTCCTAAAACTAACACGATACAAGCCAGAGCTCAAACTGATCGTTTCACCGATCAAAACCGTCATTATCATACGATCCTCTTGGAATTCGCTCGGGGAACGAACGCGATAACGAATCAGGGTTGAACTTGTAGACGTTGCGACCTAACTTCGGCCTGGACGGATCGGAGGACTGCTGCTGACTCGAGTCCGTGGTGCCTGTTTTGCCCGATGTTCCGGGGACGCAGCAGGCTCGCCACTGGTGGCGTACCTGTGGTTGTCTAACGCAGTACAGTAGGAAGATGAAGAACCCTTGCAGGGTGTTGAGTACCGTGAACAGAGCCTGTACGACGACGCTCGTGGCGTAGATGAGACTGAGGTAGCCGACCACCCACGTTAGACCCATCAGGAGCAGGATGCAGACGGCGTTCTGGAAGCGGCGCACACGCTGGCGTTTCTGCGTTTCGTTGGTCTTCTGTCGGCCCTTGACGGTTTTACTCAGACGTCGCATCACCAAGACGAAGACCACGAGGTTGAAGATCAGGAGAATGGCGACCGGAATGAGGAGACCACCGATCAGCGGCCAAAGGGGGGCAAGAAAACAACTGCGACAAAAGAAATGCATAGGTTGCAATTTATACAGTTAACAATATAGTACAATGGATCACTTTATTCCGTTAAACTTGAATTAAGAATGTGTGGCATCATGATGGTTGTAAGCAGCAGATATGTCCGCAATTTTTTTTTCTCGAATCTTAAATTTTGAAAAAGTTTGATCAGTAAATGATAGTCTTGACCCCCCCCCCCCCCGAAAGAACCCCAAACGTGTACGACCTTGTGCTTGCATAGATATTGTAGGAGTCGTACGTGGTACCAAAAGAACATGATGTATTGGCCACGCCTTCATAATATAAGACACAATAAACAAGTATCTGGAAGATCGATTCGATATGTAACAGTAACATTCCTTCACAAACAACCTACGATGTAGTCATACTATTTTCCGGGGCACCACAATGGTAATTGAGATTAGTCAGGTAAGATTTTGGAAAATGGACATGAAAGTTTCGTAGTTGCAATGTCATGTGTATAAGGCTGCCGCTGAGAAGTAAACGAAGGTTGTTGGTACAATATTTTTTTACGACAGTTGTTTGTTTCCTTTACAAGCAATAAGCGGCTTTAAAGATTGGGTTATTCATTTGCACGTCAAAAAAACATCTTAATGAATGAAATCAGCTGAAATCATATCCAATGTGAAGATTGATATAAATAAACATCTCGTAGAGACTTGGGGGTGAAATATTGAGCTTTGGTGAAAATCTGGACGGTTAAACTTCATCCTTTTTCAAATGACTCAGAAGCCTTTTCAAAAAATCCGTGACGTCAAACGTGCACGTGCCGTTCCAAAATTGTCCAATCAGCCGTTAGCCGAAGGTCGCGCGGAGGTTAGCCGTTTAACCAATCAGTGCGCTCCGCTGGTCTTGCGACGGTATGTACATACCGCGATTCGCAATTTGAGCAAAATTTAAACTCACGGAAAGAACGACATTCTGGTAACATGTCGTTATTAGTTTTTCTTATAAAACTACAAATTCATGACGTATGGATCTCAAACTTTCAACATACAATTTGTAAGTAGTAAACTACCGTTTGGTGTTGATAATGAATTTAATGCAGGGAAGTAATGGACTTGCAAATCCCTGGCACAATCTTTAAACAGAAAGCGGGTGGAGAGGAGGAAACTTACAAGTCAGTCTGTGCGTAATCTGCTCTGGCGATTCCCCCTGTGACTCCAACAATTATAAGAGGAATACCTGAAATGATGCCAAAAGAAAAAAGAAAGAGCTTTCTTTAGAGTGTCTATGACATTAAAAGCAGAGTTCAATGTACATGAAAAATGTTCCGTCATTATAGGCGTTGGAGTATAATAAAGGGATTCTATCTATCTAGCGCACCCACTTGAAACTCGCCCACTGTGTGGTTGATTTAATTTTTCTACCTCATGTATCATGAAAATGATTTCAAAATATTTAGACTACCTGAATTAAAAAGTGGTTTCAATTTAAATCTCACTCAAAGTCTTTGGGCGAGGGGAGGTGGGGGGGGGGAGTTTTGTGAAACCTCAGTTCCAATGATTTGGGAAAGCGGTACAATAATTTCAGATTTTAATGTCTAAAGTAATATTTCCTTCAAATGAACTGAATACCTTATGCACTGAATGTTTAATTTATAGGTATAAAAAAAATACACATCAAAATAGACAACCTTCTGATTATAAGAGTAAACCCTTTCCAATTTATTTCCTTTACAGTCGGATAAATAAATGTGGATGTTGTACTTGCAGCAGTGAAAATGGCTAAAACCAAACATGATTAACTTTTCCAACTACCCCAAGATATTTCGCCGAAGCCTTTTACAGAAAATAGGACTGTAGTTAAATGGAATACAACCTAGCATAAGAATGTTTTTGCCTTTTCTCCATTATATCAAAGCAGTCTTTCGCAGAAATTACAAGGGAATGGAATACATTCTAACATTACGAAACTTTCTCACCCCATGCTACCAAAGATGCATTTCGTTAAAAATGTAAGGAAATGGAATACAATCCAACAGTATAACAGTTTCTTACCCCACGCTACCAAAGAAGCCTTTCGTAAAAAAAAATAGTATAAGGAAATGGAATACATTCAAACAGAATAAAAATTTCTTACCCCGTGCTTCTAAATTAGCCTTTCGCAGGAAGCACAAAAGAATTAATACAATTTATAAACATAACGAACGTTTCTTACCTACACTACCAACGAAGCCTTTCGGTAAAAGTATAAGGAATTGGAATACAATCCAACAGTAATAAAAGTTTCTTACCCCGCGCTAACAAGTAGCATTTCGCAGAAAGTATATGGGATGGAATACAATCCAACATTACGAATCTATCTTACCCCACGCTCCAAAAGAAGCCTTTCGTAAATAAAAGAAAATAAGGAAACGGAATACAATTTTTAACACTAGACTTTTAATTCGTCAGGCTGATCTGAGACGATTGGTGATCCGCGACGCTCGCGATCATTTAAATTCGAAGAAAATGTGACAAGCGATCTAAATCAAGTTTTATTGCATGAATAAAATATGTCCGCTCATCACGTTAGATTTCTCTATCAAACGTTAGTTCAAATTCGATGTGCGCGGTAAACGCGCTCGTCGCAAACGCGCGGCACTGGTTATGACTAGTTTTATTGATGACCGCTTTGACCTTGAAGTTACTGTGTACCAAGTTTACTTTATCACACTTCTACTCCCGTCATGAGAATAATGCGCAAAACACGATTTTTCTTTGTGAACGTCAATAGATTGACGTCAGCAGAAAATTGTCATAGAAAGTGATATGCTGTAACCTTATCTACGCTCATAGCTATCAGAATAAGGCAATAAAAAGTAGGGGTCACCGTTTAATTCTGGAGAGTTTTACGAGCAATTTAAAATGCCCATTTTTCACTACGCGCGCAATGCGCGTCGCATTATGTTTTGCTGGCAATAAGCAATATTTCGGGTCCTGATGGTCAGAAAAGGTTTCTAAACGATGTGAATTCAGTCAGAAATCCAAATCCATCGAAAAAACGACGTTATTCGGTCGAGAAGAGGGTGCCCGCGCGCGCACTAAAATGCTCCAAATGACCTGAAACATATAGTACTGTTAATAAGAAGTCATTTGGAGCATTTTATTTTTTGACGCACCCGTACAACGTATGTGAGACGCGCGCGCGCACGCTACGTTGTTGTTTAGACCAAAAGATGACCCATGACCTGAATCATTCCTGCCAAGTTTCGTTGTTTTATTCGACCGCCGGCTCGAGATTATCGCAAATATAGGTTAAGCTCTAGCTTTTTTACAAATGACGTCATAGATGACGTCATAGGTGGTCTATCACATTGACCGGGTTACCATGCCGAGGTATTAACATGAGTCATAACTAAACGCTATCGTTCTTGAGTTCAGGGGCGGCGGAACCGGGGGGGCAGGGGGCACTTGCCCCCCCCCCAAAAAAAAAAAAAAAAATTTCGGATAGGAAAAAATGTGCCCTTTTTTCAAATGAAATGTGCCTTTGTGAAATGACACTTTTTTTTTAATCTACTCATTTTTGTCGATGAAGGCAATCCTCCCTTATTATTATGTTATATTTTCTCCATAGTGTCATTCATTTCTTTCTTGTTTGCGCGCACCTGACGGGGCGCGAAAATGTATTCAGTACAGAGAAGATATTCATTGGGTAAATTATGTTTCAATGAAAATTTCGTGCAGAAAAGGGTATTGCATCTAATCGTAATGCCCTCATTGGGGTAGCCAAAATTAGGCCCTCCTTCTGTTTGCCCACTACTGCCCCCCCACATTTCACTTAAAGGCAAATAGTGTCATTTTTTTAAGTTAAACGTGTCTTCTTTTAGTTTGTTCCCATACTGAGTGAAGTGGAACCTATTTGAAATAAGCACATTCGTCACTGAATGTGATTTTCTTTTATCTTTGTTGTTTGTTCTTTGTATTTTTGCCCCTGACTCACATCGTAGATTAAGAGAATACTTCCAAACGAAGGGGCACATTATGTCGCTAAAAAATGCATTTGGCCTCTCACCTAAGTGCTTTCGGGGGTGTTGAAATTGGGCCTTCCATCTTTTCATGAAATATGGCCCTATTTATGTGCTCTCCAAGCGGTAAAAAGTGTTTTTCGTGAGGGAAATTTCCGACTGTCCGCCCTTTTCATCTCTTCAAACAAAAGAAACACACTTCTTAAGGAGAATGCCCTTTTTCTTTAACAGAAGCTTCGCGTATGTCACAAATGAGCATCATGACTGGTGTAATTCCATGCATAACGAAACTACTTGTTTAATCATCTCTGCCCCTTTAAGTGTTTGCTCATTGATTTCGTATGATCCGTTTGATCTAAAATTATGTTCTTCATCTATCTAACACACTGTAAAAAAAAAAAATGAGCGTAATTAGCGCCAAATAGACCACAAAAGCGAGTTTTACAACTTAACATTTTCCAAATTTTTCAGACCGCTCGCTACGCGCTCGCTCGCGGAGTAGATATATTTCATGTTTCAATGATCAGAAATCTCCTTCCCCTTCCTTACATTACCGCGAAGAAACGGCTCCTTCAACAAAAAAGTTTGATCTAACCAGATGTTCTTCATCTTAATTTTAAAACACTACAAAATTCAGAGCTGTAATTAGTGCCAAGAATAGACGCAAGCAAACGATTTTACAACTTAAAATTTCTAAATTTTCTCAAACCGCTCGCTCACTACGCTCGCTCGCGAGGATGTGTATACATTTCACATGTTTTAATGATGGGCGGAACCCACTTCAAACGGTTTTGTTCAAGTTACATTGCCGCAAAAAAACGGCAATTTCAGGCTGAAACCTAATCTGATGGTGAAAATATCTGCATTGCGCTCAATGCCCTTTTGACGTGTAAGTGCCCTTTTTTCTTTGCCCCCCCAACGAAACTATGTTCCGCCGCCCCCTGCTTGAGTTAATCGTCTGAACAAAAAAGTGACCAGAAAGAAACATAAATAAAGTAAGAAAAAAATTTCGTACAAACTCTAGGGTGATCCGCGGTTACGCGAATCACCAAATAGAACGTTTCTTACCCCACGCTACCAACGAAGCCTTTCGCAGAAAGTACGACTGATAGGTGCCAATGATGCGAACGAACAGAATGTACATGTTGACGCCCTCAACTCCCATCCACGCCAGTGACGCTAACGCAAAGTAATGTATAAAGCCAGCCAGTATGCAGCAAGGTATGGGCGGAATCTCTTCGACTCCCCGGTCCGTATCCAATATAAGAGCGACGACAAAGGTTATATACAGACCCAGTAGAGCAAAGCAGAGAGACAAGAGGATCTGGTTCGGTTTACTCTCTCGAAGTTTCCTAGACAATTTCAGACAGACACACACTGAATTAAAGTCAAATTAAAAGCAATGTAAATGGTGAAAAATCATTTTTTCCTATTGTGTTTTAGATAGGCCTACGAATGCGCTGAATCGCTTTAGTAAAAAAATAACAGAAAGTCGGCCCCAACTTTCTTCTACCCTAAGAAATATAAAAGTATATTTCTAGTGACATACTTATGTTTCTTGACAATCAGCATGATCAAAAAGTCACATCATGTCATTATAGAAAAACAGGTTCAATGTTGGTCTTATTTTGTCTTTGTTGGTTGTCCTGCATGACAATAGTATACATCGCGAAAGACTAAAGGCAAATTTATATGATCGGCCGACACTTTATGGCCTGCTTATACCATTTAATAAGAGAAAAGATACATAAGGACTTTGGGGAAGTGTGAGTACATGCACGGCCCTGAATTGACTTGGTAATTAAATTGCCAGGACAAAAGCAGTACCTTTACTATGAAACAATTTTGTTTGATAGTAAATGTATTGCTGGGTGCCGACTATAAATCCCAATTTCCATATGAACATGTTTTGGTTGTTGGAACAATTCATAAATTCTGACTAGAATATTAAAGATATGTGTGTGGAAGATATTTAACGCCCCTTTCAAAGAAATAGGGGGAAATATCAGTAAGAGCTGTGTACGTAGGTTTCTTTTGGAAAATTGCAATTCCCTAAGGTGTTATAAACCATTTGATTGGCCTTCTGGATCCTAGTGTTTTGGTTGGATTTTATTTATATTTTGCATCTTATTTACCAAAAAAGTATGTTGGCGATCTATTATACAAATGTATACTGATACGAGAGTCTCTGGTTGAAACTATGACGAGCCCAAGGTTACGTGGACTGTACTATTTTCCCGAGGGGCGCGGCCCCGAAGGAAAATAGTTAACAGTCCACGTAACCGAGGGCGTCATGGTTTCAAACAGAGACTCTCAGGATAGGATATATTTGTTTTATATCCGTCATCGAATTAACAGGGAAATTACACAAAGAACAAAAAGGAAAATGAAATGTACTTATGGTAACCCCTACGAGTAAGTGTGTGTCGCACGGGATACAGGTGCGCGATATTTTTACTTGCGGTACGCATAGGGATACAATTCCATTAACGTATACCCTAGTTAGTCGAGTAACAATTTCATAAACCTATAAAACACTAATTTAAGCCTCATTCTTATTTCAACTATAATCCGAACTCAAATTTGACGAACTTAACTGAGTTTTAATCTTAAACTTTGCCAAACTTCCGTACAGGCGTAGCACGCTATAATGTCTTTCACACGCACGGGAAAAAATAGCGTACGGTGCATTTGTTTGTACACGCAATTCATTCGGCCTTTGAATTAAGCTCAAATCGCGATCCAGCTGTGGAGAGTACAATAGTACTTTACTATTGTACTCTCCGAGAGTACAATAGTACTTTACTATTGTACTCTCCGACTGCTATAGTACTTTTAGAACGATTGTCTCCCAGACTCAGAGAATAGTTTATTTTTCATCATGCGACATACTTTTGACCAACCAGAATTCAAGAAACTTATAATGAGGGATATAATAATCAATAATGTGTAGTACAATGCTACAATCTTACCCAGTTCTAGTACTATTGGAATCTAACGTGAAAATACGTGTAGTGCTATTTCTTACTTGCTCAGTAGGTACGTGATTATTGTCATTAAGAGGCCAAACATGGACAAGCCTAAACCCAAATACGTGATGATTTCTAGGACAAAATCTTCTTGGTCCGACAAAGCACTGCCTGCACGGACATCCTGAAAAGAAAAGAAAAACATGTTTAAAAGACTGTGCGGGCTGAATTCTACTCATCTGATTCAATATTACAATTCTTCGCAGTGATGGCATTCAGACATAATTATAGGAGACATACATTTAAAGGAGAAGGCGCAGACAACTAACAGGCATAAAGTTAAGAATAAAATGACATTGTGAGTATTGTTGAGAATTATGGTACATGGTGAAAAAACAGCCTAAATAAGGGTACTGTGTGATCATCACCCTCTCAGGCCTATAAATTAGTTAATTTTTGTTTATTTTACGTCTTTGTAAGTTTTACCCTAAGACAAAACTTGCAGAAACAGCTATAGGGGGAGGAGCTTATCAATTCAAAACAGTCCATACATTACCACGGTGCGGCTAACACACGTCGCGTGGCATGCATTGGTCACGCATGGTGAGCTCCGTGCGGTGCACGTGCAATTTGATTGGTTGGCAAGAACTCAGCTATATTTTCTTAACTTATGCCTGTTAGTTGCTGGCGCCTTCTCCCTGTAATCAAAACACTTGACAGGATTGTCTAAATTTGATCATACTTCCAATTTTGAGTTTTATAACGTTTCATGTTAAAAAAGTCCACATTTGAAATCTGAATGAATTTCCAATTTTAAGTTACAATGAAGCAAAAAGCATAAAACATGTGATTTTATTTTTAAAAGAAATTAATATGATTTAATGAAAGGTTTGCAAAAAGAATCGGTATTTGCATAAGTTTTGCTATACACTCTGTATATAATAATGGAGGAACCAATCACCAGATGAAATCAAGTGTTTGTTATGAATTTACCATAAGAATGCAGAAATTAGTCAGATGGTCACATTCACACTCGATTATTTCTTCGGTAGTGGTGTTTGCTAGTCTACACCCTCTCGTCGACCAGTCCCCATCACTCCATTGGCGTCAAAATCCCAGAAAACGCACTCAGGATTTGTGGCATTCTGTAAGTAAATCACACACAAACAAAAAACGGTGCTTAAGCTTGCTATGGCTCACGTTTATCCGTAGAGAGGTAAAGTGACCTAAGTGACACTTTCGGAAAAAACACACAAAGTATACAAACTATACAGCGTCCGTGCATCTTCTAATTCTATTTACGGTATCTGGATAATACCTTCTTTTCAATTACCACCCGAACTATCCCTTCTTCCCAGACAACTTTCACCCTATACCCGCTAGTGACAATTACCCCAGACAACTACTACCCCGCACACACACACACACACACACACACACACACACACACTTGGGAACAACTACCATCCGAAGAACTATTGATTGTATTTCTGAAAAAACACTTTATAGTTACGTGTGTGACGAGATTTAAAATTAAGGTATAGAAGATTATATGGACGAAAACAATCCAGTATTTTGAAGCCATACAATGAATTGAAAACATCAGTTAATCCAATTTATTCTCATTTGATTTGCGCCCCTCCTCTTTCTGGGTAAGCCACTAATGCTGCTTCGTAATCTAACTCTACTACAACTTTATAAATATATATTATCATTAATGTAGCTATTTATATAACTCCATTATAATTTTTTAATACAAAATATAAGTATATAATTATTTTTGTTTCCCCTTCTTGGACATTTTTTCACTTTGCTCCTCCCCCTCCCCCCCAATCCGAAACATGGATCGACGCCCCTGTAGAGATGATTGCGAAATTACAGTTTGAAATAATAAATTCCTGTAAAATTTTCATTGGTGGGGCGATCGCCCCGCCCCCCCCCCCCCGGACCTCGACGCGTCTGTCTCTATAACAATGCTGGGACACTCGCTCCACCTCGCCCCCTCTCACACACACACACACATTCCTTGGAACGGATATACGCCACTAATGACTTACTGGTATCAGCGGCCTGAAACTTATCCTGACCGGTTCTGCCAGATTCTCGATCTTTTCATCCCCTACCGAGGCCGATATGACTGGCGCGTTTGCTGTTCGGTTAACTCCAGTTTCCATGTCATTCATGTCCCTCAAGGAAATCGACTGGAAGAGCGAAGGTCCAGGGAAAGCTGTGACGAACAATCTGCTGGTCGAATTTTCTGGAAGAAGGTCGGTTAGCTCTCCTGGAATAAACAGACTTGCTTCTGCCGTGGTTCGCTGTTGTTCTGTGGTATTACCTACCACCAGTGTGAAATTATCAGAAATACTTTCGCCATCTTCTGTGACGAATACCAGGGCGGCGATTCCTAGCCGGACGTCTTCGCGCGAAACATCCCGTACCTATTGGAAGATAGAAATGAAGTGATATAATTACTGTTAATGATTATTCATTCACGGTAATTAAAATCGAATCAATCACCCCACCCCACCACCCCCCCCCAAAAAAAAAACAGAATTACTTATGTCTCATGCATGGGCTTTGAAATGTCTATACCAAATTGTGTATGCATGCATCAAATGCGTCACGGTATGTTAATTTACACACAAAAGCGAAACGCGCCTATTTAGCACAGGAAACAGTAAAAACGTAATGGTAATGCTAGATGATTCTCGGCGAGCGCACAGTTAGCTGCACTAGCCCTGCTTGGTTTTGACAACGGACGGACTCAAGAACGGTAATCCGATATCAAGATCGATCTGCGCATGCGCCACCCCCCGCATCGCTGTCCGCGTTGAGAATCAAGAACGGGAATTCTGAGATTTTTCGTTCTTGAGAAGGAACAACGAGTTGAGGACAGCAGCCAATCAGCGCCCGTACAGATGATGTCAGTGCAAATCGCACGTGCGCGATATAGGCCAGGATCGGGAGGCTGCATTTTGTAAACAAGCTCTCGCACGTTTTCCGTACACGTCCACGTAGAGTTTCAGGTGCATTGATTCACAAGTTTGTAGGAAACATGGATTCAGGTTCTCATCATGGTCATGCAGATATTTATGTCAGTATTTGTCCTTATTTGATTCATTTGATAAATAATATTTTTAAACGTCAAAATAGTTTCTGATCAATCATAATGAGTGTTCAAAGTAATTTCGCCCAGATTCACACACGTTGGCCTACCTGGTTGTAATGATGTTCGGCTATGATGTGCTGTGTGAGTAAGCAGGAATGTTGCATACTATGAAACTTGATTGTGAACTCATTTTAAAAGACATATTTACATTTTCTTAGTTATGTTGATGTCATACAGGCAACAAACATTCTTCAAATGATAGTACAAAGTATATCTCTAATGCTTCCGCGTACTCTGATGAAGGTCGTCATTCTATCTACAGTAACATGCATTATACACATTATAGAGTTTCTGATTGAATTTCGCGCAAAGCCGATCACGGACGGTAGGGCGAGTTTCAGTCAGACCACAGCCCTCAGCTTCTCTATTTATAGAAACTGCGAGTGAGTATACGGACGGACGGCTAAAGATGCTCTACTGTCTCTGTTTCGTCCGTTCGTAGTCAAAAGAAAGGCTCCTAATACCTGTACGCGTATAATAAGTGCGCGGGGCAGGCGTGCACAAAGACGCGCAACACATGCATACTCAACAGTAATATCGTTTCGCGGAGGACTCTCTTTGTACATTTTTGTAACGAGTTCTATTTTGGCGTTGTGCAGTTTGCTTCTACTCGTATATATGATATCTATTTAGGGATTTGTTCTATCCATCTAACTTATATTACAGATTATCGAACATGATGAATCTGGTAACATACTTAGGTTTATTAAGACATGAAATATAATGAAATCAGATAATAAATTTGATAGTTCTCTCTGTATATAATTACAAAAATATGATAAATAATAAAATGCTTGATCTGTTTTATTTTTTAATGCTCGAAAAGATTTGACCTAAACGATCAACCTGAACCTAACTGATATCGGATAACGGCACAACCAACAGGTCCATCCTGGGTAACCAAAGGTTACTTGGTTACAAATACCGAGCTACTAACTTTACGTCTGAGCTCATTAAT
The DNA here is from genome assembly GCA_001188425.1 of Eucidaris tribuloides. Lineage (NCBI taxonomy): Eukaryota > Metazoa > Echinodermata > Echinoidea > Cidaroida > Cidaridae > Eucidaris > Eucidaris tribuloides. The sequence continues at coordinate 11,603 of JZLH01S0028997.1, read as the reverse complement.
ATTATAAGCCCCAGTTTAGGACTGATTGTATTAGTGTCATGAATGAAAGTTTGAAGAGAGAATTTAAGAGTGCGAATAAATTTGCTGTTCATCTCTATATTATCAAATAATGAGTAATAAAGATCAAATGCTTGATCTTGATATTTTTTAATGAAATAATTATGATGTTAGGCCTGTTTGCGTGATAACATTTCGAAGATTGCTTCCGCCCTTCACCATTGATCACAGCATGCCATCTGAAATTACAAATATGCTGGAAAATAAATATTGTTGGTTGTATTTTTGATGTGTCACAGTACTTTTTGCCCAGTATACAATATAATTATATTTCTGTAGTATATTGCACCTACGTTCTATCGATGTAAACGCACATGTTCGGTATTTTCATATAAGCGCCCCATTTGATTTATCTTGATATATATTAATGACCCACGAATACTCGCTCATACAGCAGGGTATTGGGTGATTTCATGTTTGTTGTTAAAGTCTGGTGTTAATGTTGAAACAACACCAACACCGGCTATAACACCGCACTTGAAATCAGGCCTTATGTTGAAGTTGACCTCAAAAGTATTTAGGTATAGCGGAGACAGTAGCAGTTCATACAGTGGGCCTATTCTAAATTCATTCATTGAAATTCTATAACAAAATAAAATTGCTTTAATATCGATAAGAATACAGTGTCAGATTTTGGTCGTGGGAATGAGGAGGTACCATACTTTTCAGCTGTTGAGCATGTCTATAAATCGATCAAACTATTTCATGTCTAAAAAGATCTACATCACACCAACTTTAAGTTTACCTCTTTACCGTAATAGCCTAACAGGGCGTAGTGAACACTGACGAACCAGAACCAGTGTATAATTTGCGCTTAGAAAAGCTCGTATTAAGCGCCAAATAAATGTTTTATATTATTATTATTTGTGACTTTATATGTTCATTCAAACATTTTTTTTCATAGATGGTGTCATCAAGCCGGCAATCTCAGCCAGTTGCCAACCGTTCATCTCATGGCTACCATGACAACCATTAGCGTAGCCAAAGGGGGGGGGGCAGAGGGGGCAGTTGCCCCCCCAATAATGCTTTTTCGGAATTTCGTCGGTACACTAGGGACTCCGTCGGTACATGCGGACCGACAAAAAATATTTTTGTACCGACGAAATATCTCAAAAAACAACAAAAATATTGAAAGAATAGCATTTTTTAAATGTAAAAATCTTTTTTTCTTCAAGCTCGCTCGCTCCGCTCGCTCGCACAAGTGATTTTCGTCATGTCAGGCGTTTTCCGGTAACCAGGGAAACCGCCTTGTCATGAGTACTATGATTGATGACACTTGGTATAGTCATGTACTACATCGAAAACGTTCCAAATCAACCGACCCGACCATAATGTTGTACCGACAAAATGTTTACAGGCCTACAACATTAAACAGTTGAAAGATTCAACATTTCAGCAACGTGTACATTTAGGGAAAGATCTTGGGAAAAGAGAAGAGAATGTTATTTGATACCGGGTCACACTAGCTCCACCATGTAAAGTGGATGGAAATGTTTTGTCCTTCGGCCCGTTCCTCGTTCGCCAGCCAATTCAAAAGCCACAAATTGCCTTTAATTTGCACGCACACGTTCCTATTACACCTCGAAAAATGTTCTTCCCAAGCAACTTGTTGCATGATTATACAGTCGTGTGTGTTCCTGTACTGCTGAGTGTTGATATCAATAATATCAGAACAGAAGGCTCCGTTACGGTTGTAGAAATTCAACTTTCTTTGACTTGAAAATCTATTGATGTCTGAAGCGCTCGTTCGCTTCGCTCACTCGCGCAAACATTACCATTATTAGTAGGAGCAGCAACTTGTATTTGTATCAGTAGCGGATCTACAGGGGTGGGCGTTAGGGGGGTTAACCCCCCCCCCCTTGAGCTGCCAAGTGAAAAATTTGTATGATCTTATTATGTTAGTAGATGTCAGGAAAACCAAAATGAGCCTATTGCAAAATTTGTTTTACAAAACAGTGCAAAACACTACAAAACCATTCAACTTAAAATAAAAATACTATCAAACATACGCAATTTTCAAATTTTCATACGCACTTCTCAAATTTTTGGCGCGCTTCACGCGCAAACATATACAGTTTTCAAATTTTCGTCGCGCTTCGCGCGAAAACATACACATTTTGAAAATTTTCGGCGCGCTTCGCGCGCACACATAGACAATTCTAAAATTGTCGGCGCGCTTCGCGCGCAAACATACAATTTTTTTATTTTCTCCCATCATCATTCACTCACAAAAACGGCCATTACCAAAAAACTAGACATCGTAAATAATTTAACTGTTAATTATCATTACAACAAAAAAGTGTCGGTACGTCGGGAGTTTGTCGGTACATTCGGGTGCCTTGCCCCCCCAATGGCAAAAAGCTGGCTACGCTACTGATGACAACCAAGTCCCAACCTGCTGTCCGTGGCGCCTCCCTCGACCAAGAATCCCTAGCGCCTTACGCGTCCTTCAACTGAAGATGCGCGGACGCACTCGTGTGACGTCACTATCAACGGCACCTGTATCGGACTCATCATCAGGAGGTGGTAGACGCCTTGCGTCTCATGGTCGCTCTTTCTTCAACATCTTCAACATCTTCAAGAGACGTAACGCCAAGGTGGATGAATCCTCTTCGCCGTGGTGCGGAGATTTGAACAGTCAGCAACCACACACTGCGATACATGGATTGACCAAGTCCTATCATGGTACAACCACGACTCATTACGTCACGAGTCTAGGCAAATGTAAATCTACCGGTGATGTGATGGCTGACATGTTCGGCAGACCCAAGTCTCTTCGACGATTTTCCGACACTCGATTAGTGAAGAGCGACCCTTTTAGTATTCCCAGCAGTTTCAGCCTTCCTGGAGCCGTGGAGGATGTTCGCGACATCAATGACACCCTAAAACCGTCGACTCAGAGTCGTAATCTATCGGATACAGACAAACTCGGAGTTGCTAGCATCAATGCAGTAAGTCATGATAAAGACTTTAATACGAATGGCAGCAATCTTAAAACAAGCAGTATCAGGGATGAGTCTACACTGTCGATGACACAGGAAGAAAACATTGTACCCATTCCTGGCGTGGAAGCCTCGACATTAATCAAACGTGGATTTAAAACTGACAACGATATGAAAGTCGAATCACTCGAGGAGGAAGACATTTCTAGCATCAGCCAATCTACCACTCATGAGGTTGATGTACTTGTCTCGGATGACAACAACGACTTGCGTGATTGTGATTCAACTAATGACGGAGAGGTTAGTGACAGTGATGAACAAAAAGACCAAGAGAGTGCTGTAGTCGATGCAAATAAAGTCAGTATGGCAAAAGGAGGATGCTCCTGGGTAATCGATTTTAAAGATGATGAAGGTGAACTTCAAGAAAGCGAAGGCGTCGCCCAGGAAGACGAAGCCGCCACTACTTCCTTTATCTCCAGGACTGGCGATCGTTCTATTCCCTATGAGGATGAAGATAACTTAGAGGAGGAGTTGGCATTCATGACGAGAATAACGAGGAAGGTGATGACGACCTCGATCTGGATGAACTCATGTCCCGATGCCCTGACTCTGAAATCATCCGAAACGTCAGGGATGCGGTCCAGATGTCGAAATGCACAACTCACCAGATAGAAAGAGCGCTTCGTAAGTGGTCGAGAATCACCTGCGGTCCATTTCATAGACAACCAGGAAGCGGTAAAACAAAGTTTCAAGTAATCGATTCAAGAGCTGATGGACTGTATGAAGAATGTGAGGGATACTTCAACAGGATGAATCAAATCTTCTTCTCGATCTTCCAAATCACTGACGAAGTTGATGAAGTGGAAGAAAAACAGGAACGGTTCGTGAAATTTCTTCGATCCAAGATGGACTCGGGAGAGTAAATGTAATGATTAATTCTTCCAACGATTTAGATGAGGGAAAAACACAAAATACATAGGAAAAGAACATTTAGCTACATGACAAGTTGCAGTTGGTTAGACATAGAGGGGCAGACATGGCTCAGAAGGATTCAAAACAAGCCTGATGCCAAATCGTGTATGGCTTGCAGAAATGAATTCTACAGTCGTTCACCTAAACTAAATAACATATTTTCTCTAAATCATTTATAAACCAGTGCACCACCTTAAATAAACATCAATGCATGTAAATATGCCTTAATGATGTGGCTTCAATAAATCTGAACTTCAGACAAAATGCGTTTGTGTGTAGATTGTTCATTGTTTATGTTTACGGCATTATGTTGAAGAAACGGTTGATTTGACATGTTGCAGGTCATGTCGTGAGACTAAAGTATCTACTCAGTGTAGTTTTTTTTGACCAAGGCGTGACCTGACTTGATGGTTTGGTAGGCAGTGACATAGAGTGGTTCAACCCTTAAGGGCAGGGGTGTCGAACAATGTTTCGGAGTGGGGGGGGGGGTGGGGGCAAAAGTGAAAAAAATAAAAAAAATCGGTAGTAGAATTAGAAGAATTTCTCCCTGGATCTTGGCTTTTACACCACGGCCTACAATTGTTATGAAAATTGTTCCATTTCAAACCATTTTGTTACATTAGCGGCACCACTTTCGCAACACCAATATGGGTGCCTATATTGGCATCATTTTGACGTAGACATGACTCTTAAAAGCACGAATCCGGACAGAATTGTGCCAGTGCCATGATGAGAACCTTCCTTACGTCAAAATGGTGCTAAAATAATGCCTCTGTTGTGACAAATTATGAACCTTGTATGTTGAAGGAGGGTTATGGGACACGCTCTGTATAGCGCTATTTTGAACCATACAATATATAACAATGAAACAAGCAAAACCCAAAAATAAAATCATTTGGGGATTTTGATTTTCAGGCAGAAATGAACTCATCAACGACAACTTAATTTTTAGTTCAACATGGGATTTCAATAATTTATGAGATTTCAATAATTTACACAACCATGGTCATGGAATAATGTGTGGACACAGGGTAACACAGTTATCTTAGCCTGATCTTTTTGTGTACACTCACACACACACACACACACACACACACACACACACACACACACACACACCGCGTGCGCACAGCACACACACACACCACACACACAATTCACACAAATACACACACAACATTCACAACACACATTGATACACATACACACATTCACACACCACACACACACACACACACACACACACACACACACACACACACACATGCACCACACATACACACACACATTCAACACACACACACAACAGCACAAACACACACACACACATACATACACACACATACACACAGACAGACACACACACACACACACATACATACTTTAGCAAAGTTGCCCAAAGTCGTTTTCTCCCAACACAATCCCAACACACATACACACACACATACACACACATTCACACACACACAATAACACATGCACAAACACACACACACACATACATACTTTAGCAAAGTTGCCAAAAGTCGTTTTCTCCCAACACAATCCCAACACACTCACACACACACACACACACACACACACAACACACACACATACACACACATCACACACACACACAACACACGCACAACACACACACACACACACACATACATACTTTAGCAAAGTTGCCAAAAGTCGTTTTCTCCCAACACAATCCTCATACGTCTAAAGAAGTAGTATACATCTTATTTATAACACCTGACTTCGGACCTACTTCCATTATCAACGTGCATTTTCAAATAACATAATAATGGTTAGAGTTTCGTATAGCGGGTAACATAGACAAAATTAGGTTCGTAATTGTAATTTTGTCATAGTCGTATTAAAAACGCTGATGTTGAAATGTACAGACTTTCCAGTCGTATTACACATAGTTAAAGTACTGGTACTACAATAATGTCTAAAAATGCTATCATTTAGACAAGGGTTTTTCGACTTTTCAGGAGCGTTTCATATTAAAATTTCTGGCTGTGTTTACAGAACAAACTGCATTCTAACACTCTGATATCAAACTAACCTCAACAGCTACGTTATCCTCCACTATCCGAAGAGAACCGGTTTCTGATACGTTGACATTCAACAGTTGTTGTTCGAGTGCCTCGATGATGCGGCTTGTTGCACCTGTGTCTTCTTGGGCCGTCAGAAGTTCCTCAGCCGACGAACCGGCTACGTTGCTGGTGGTAGTCACGACTGAACTGGTTAACTGCAAGAAGAAATAGTATAAGTCTTTCAGTACAACATTGTAAAAATTACATGAAAAGCCCGACGTCTTTTTTGTAATGGTACTGAGAAGGTCAAAGTAGAAAACGTAGCGCGATGAAACAAATCAAGTTTTGTCTTGAGATCTGCCTTCAATTACTCGACAGGCTATTTTCCGGTCCAATTTACAGTGTGCTTGTTCATGTGAACGCAGTATGATCACACGTAACGACAGGCGAATCCAACACACTCACAAAAGTATAGAACATTGGTTTTCCGTACTTAGACCCTCAGAGAGAAATGGTACCCCACGGTTATCTGTCATTATTGTTGCAAAAAATAATCCCAATAATAGGTTACTTTTATACCAGCATGGTTCTGAACATCCTCTGGAGAATTTCTATGATTTAAATTTTCGGCCTGCTAGACAGACAGCCACAAAAGCTTTAAAGAACTCCTTTACCCCATCTGAATATTGTAAGAAAATGCGCCTGAATAGATGTATTCGTGACGTCTTGCTTTCTCAAAATGACAGATTTGCAATCTCCCCTTAATCCGTTGCTTATGGAATTCTTAAATTCACTTACAGTCCATACAAAGACCCTTACCATTTCTAGTGGGTTAACAGGCTTCAGTATTCGGCCTTCCCCTCATTTTTTTGTTAACTGCTAACATGCCAAAGTCGCAGATCTGCACCAAATAATACACCTAAAGCCCATAGAGGTTTAAATCCTCTGGCATGGATTGGACATTCACATTGGTGAACTCGTAAAGAAAGTGGCGTGATTTCTTACCCCTACATCCGAGGAATCCACTTCAGCGATGTCCTCCAGAATTTCAGCGACTGACCCTAACCCTTCGGACGTCAGGTCGTCCGTGCTGTTTGTGATTTCAGCGGCCTCTTGAGCGACAAACGCGGCGTTCTCTGCCGTCACCTCCTCCTGATGATGCAAAAGAAATTATCATTTGAAATACGCTAAAATCCAAAATAATGATTATGGGTTGATAACCGAAAAAGGTGGGTTTCAAGTAGTGATTTAAATTTAAGTAGAAACGGGTTGTCACGAATGTGTATGTACAGGGGCGACGATCCTGGGGTGGCAAGGAAGGCAGTTGCCACCCTAATGAAAATATGGGGGGGGGGGGGCAAACATATCTATTTGCCCCCTCCCAATAATTTTGACAATTTGAAAATTTTGTAAAACGTAATGCAAGGATACAGTCTAAAAGCAGTGCAAGACACAACAAAATCACTGAAGTTAATATAAAAATTCTACGAAATATACACAAATATTAATTTTTCGGTGCACTTTGCATGCAAAATTCTATATTGCATTTTGGACAGCCCCCCCCCCCATTCGAAGAATGGATCGACGCCCCTGTAGGTGTAAGGACAGAGAACGCACGATCGTTGCATTTTGTCATAGTGTAAGGTCCGGTAGTTTAAGGGAGGTGAGCAAAAGTAGAAGACAGGAGACGTCTGGTATAGAGAATGAGAGAGTAAAAACTAAACCAGTTGTCACACGATGTAGCGAGCGAAAGGTTTGCTACGTCGTGTGACAACTGGTTTAGTTTACTCTCTTATCATTCATACCACGATTATCAACATTTTCCGTTCTAGATGTCGAACGAAGAGATTTAGGATTTTGGAGATATGAAGGAGTTTTTTTTTATTTGCGAATGACTGTGTTGACAAAAAGAGGAACTTTGAAGTGAACACGCTGCTGGATCAGGGACCAATGGGGGACTGGGTACCAGTAACTGGTCCAGTAGCAGTGTTCGGTATTCTGGTGTGATAGGAAAGTTTGAAAGACTATTGTGGCGACTGACCTATAATCCGACCAGTGCATACAAACTCACCCTTGTAGAAAGATGACACTTCCACATAAAGTATAATCCACATGCAACAATAACAAAAATGCATGGAACACTGATCATTCTTTATTATTTTAACTTCCTATGAACCTTTATCAATCAAAGCGATGCACTTTTGTATTTTAACCATTTTTCACCTGTCAAGGATCTTAGTCATAATTTCCACTGTTATGTGCCATCAATTGTTGGGCAAACAATTCCGCTACCATTTTACCTAATCGTGGTAACAAACCTATCCGACTAATTGGTAAGAAATTCCATCGATTTAAACATGTTTAAAACGTATTTTACAATCAATTAATCATAAATATTCAACAGAAGGACTTGAAGTCTTAAGTCTGACAGAATGCCCTTTTCCATTTTTTGTTGGGATAGCGGTTGATTTATTGTTCTTGCCGTTATTTACCTCCTGTAGAATTTTAAGTAATTCATCTGCTGTAAGATCCCTCCCACAATTTTCCATTGTTATCCATCTAGCTGCAGAGATAAAATCTCCAGTACAATTTGCCATCAGAACGGGTTGTCCACCTGCATGAGATATAGAAAATCAAAAAGCTATCGTATAATTCTAAGAAGGGAAACTTTTAGTTTTGTCATAATTAGACAATGAAAGGGAGTATACATGTACTTTATCGGTATTATTATTATTTTTATTATTATCATTACCATTATTATTATTATTATTATTATTATTATTATTATTATTATTATTATTATTATAATTATTATTATCATCATTATTATTATTATTATTATTATTATTATTATTATTATTATTATTATTATTACTATTATTTTATTCGGCAGCATTCAGATATAAACAGACAAAAATAAAGAATTTGTTACAATCAGAGACACATTGCAATATAAATCTTGATATCAGATGCACCCGGGCATGCTGCCAGGGTTTGGAAAAAGTTAACCTAATAACTGTGGTAATAAGGTAGTAAGGTAGTAATAAGGTAGTAAATGGTAAAGCTGATGACATGCACTGTGCGTGGGTTACAGGCTTGTAGATTATTTTTTACTTATATTGATAACAGCATTATTTTTCTTTTTCACATCAATGTACAAACTACATAAATTTAGGTACGATATTTACTCCATGGATGAAACGTCAGTAACCATTTGATAAAAGAAAAATCTTTACAATTTGTTTAACGATATACTGACTAAAGTTTATTCATGGAGATGATTCTGTTACTTACGGTTAAGCTTGTTTCCTGGGCACACAATTCCAGTAGAGTTGGCCATAGTATTAATAAAACCAGCAGGAATCGTGACGTCGCCATAGTCCGACATTACTACTGTTACCGGACAGGTTACTGAACGTACACAAAAAGAAAGAAAATGAATGAAAACTATGCATTCTTATATATTCCGAAGTTGACACAAACAGTATGAAAAAAAAATAATAATTTTAGAGCAGAACGCCTTTTATGTAATTGCATCATTACAAGTTATACTTTATTATTTCTACCATGTTTGTATCTACTACTACTACCACTACTACTACTACTACTACTACTACTACTACTACTACTACTTACTACTACTACTACTAGAACAACAACAACTACTACTACTTCTAATTCTTGTTGATGATTTCACTACTCTTCTACAAGGGAGATATATTTTGGTTGTGAAGGCGTGGTAACATACTGCTACTACTACTAATATACTTCTATTACTACGACTACTGCTAATACCACTTCGGTTTTTATGATTAGTACCATTACTGTTACTACTATACTGCCATTGCCACTGTTATTTCTACTACTTGTACTTCGACAACTACAATATTTCTACTTCACTATTACCCGGACTATTACAACTAATCAACTACTGTTACTACAATACTGCTACTACGTCTACTACTGCTACTGCTACTACTGTACTTCACTCTCACTACTTTACAACTCTTACTTTTTCTTCAATTGCTCTTTATAGAACTACGGTACTACCACAGTTACTATTACTATTTCTACTACTATTACTACTATCAGTACTACTATTACTTCTACCACTACTATTACTATTACTACTTCTGTTACTACTACTATTACTATGCTACTTCTACTGATATTACTACTATACTACTTCGACTTTCACTGCTACTGCCACTACTACATCTACTAATACCACCACTGCTACTAGTACTATTACTACTACCACTAACTACTACTACTACTACTACTACTACTACTACTACTATTACTTTTACTGCTCCCACGCCATTAAAAATGTCTTACCACAGTATTACTTACTAGTGCTCAGAGTTTGTATGGAATTAGCATCCATGAAACCATCAGAACCCTCAGCTAAATCAATTAGTATGTTTCTTATGGTGTTAATCAGCTGTAAATCGTCGGAACTGAAGACATCGTACAAGAAAACTCTAAAGTCGGCAGTCACACTTCCTGTAGATAGATTGTCTACCTGGACCGACACAGGGTTTTCGATATTGCTTTGGAGAGGAGTTGAAATCTGCGAATTATATAAAAAATAAAACAAACTCAAACGAGAAGATCAAGTTTTCATTGTCGTATAAGCGACATTATAAAATAATTCACAGAGATGTTGCCATCACGCCTCAAAGCACAAGTTTAGTTTCGGCTTATTTTTGTTATTTGAAAGCTTTATGATTAAGTTGATTAAGGCCCATTCTACGACAGCGTTTCAGTTTAGTTCCGGTATGTCTTAACTCATTATTCTGGCCTGAAATTTCATTGATTTACATGTATATTGAGTTGATTTGACTTGCTTTGATTTCTTTCATATTTGAACAAACAGTAACTCATATAGGCCTAAAGATGCAATGATTTCGAAATACAAGGGAAAAAACAATTCTTTACACCAGGACACCTTAATGCCACTTATTAAAACATAGGGAATTTGTCCCCCCCCCCCTTCCTCCCACCAAAAGTTTAACACAATATACTTACATAATTCTGAAGCAAGTTCGCCGTTTCCCTGTAATATTGCGAGTTACGATCAAGGAGACTCTCGTTGAACATCAGATCGAATGAGGCAGAGACTACGAAATTAGCAACTCCTGTATATTTTGGTGGTATTGAAATAAACATTAACTAGAAAACGTCAATGACGTAGCGCTCATCCGGCATCTCGCAACATCATATATCTGAAATTTCATGTGGTACAATTTTATACTGGTCAAAAAATCAAAATTCAATGTCCCGGAAGGAACATGAATATAAAAAAATTAGAGTGAGAAAAATATTAGTTTGATGCCCCAGAAGGGACATGAAAAAAAAATACATGTAATAAAAAAAATAATAATAACTACATGAATTATATATGATTGCACCCCCGCATCCCTTCCAGGGCTCCATACTGATATTTGTTGTTGGAAAAAAACACATTTGAAGTGGAACCAAATTAAAAGGTATTTAATATGAATAAGAACTAAATTAAGAGTGTTAAAGAAACAAACACAGTTTATAAAAGAAATAATGAGTAAGGTTTTAATGAGATGGAATAAATGAAAGAGGC
>JZLH01S0028995.1:18535-38505 GCA_001188425.1 Eucidaris tribuloides | reverse complement strand
GAATGAATGAACCATGGGGACTCGCAGCGCCGTTTTCATGAGATTCACACTGGTATTTAAAGTAAGTAAATAAATTGTGTACCTAATTCATTTTTTGCTACATCTGCTGACCATCGACTAGATCTCGAATTTAATGCTTGCAAATTGCCGATGCAAAATCGAAGATTATTTCGAAAAACCGAAGCCAGAGTTCGAAAAGCGTTCAGCAGTTTTCGCGGGATAATATTGAATGAAACTTCCATGATCTAATTTGCATATCACATTTTCCTTCAAACAGTTGATCATGAGAAATGATTTGTAACACTTTTTTAAACCACTAATTTGCATTTCTTTTTCAATATCTTAAAAAAAAATACTTGTATATCGTGCGAAATATTTTGCACTGACAGATTGTTCAGGCTGTCAACATCACACGTGATTTGCAGATGATGTTGACAGCCAAAATCCAGACAATTATAGTAGTGTCATAAGATGACACAGATGAGAAGTTCAAATTATCACACAAAATGGAACAATTTGCCAAAACCTGACTTTTATTTTCACAAAGGGGTACACACACTTAGGTTATTTCCAAAAGAGATACTAAAATTTTATGAAATGTTTACTTCTTAACACTTTGGGTGCTGGGTTGAAAATCCAGGTGTGTTAACCAGGGACTGGATTGTTTCGGACTAATGTGTATAACCTTTCCAAATTGTACGATTTTCTGTAAAATCGCAAATGCTATCAAAACAATACATTTTAACTCATTTTTTTGGTTCATTGTGTATTCATTTTACGATAAATGTCATTGGTAGGAACTTCAGTGACATTTGTCATTCGAATTAAAAGATATGGATCCGATTGTCTTCTCGGCGAACAGGTTCGCCGATAGTACCTGAGTGAAGTCAACCCTGTGCGAACAGGTTCGCCGATAGCACTCAAAGTGTTAAACGTTCTCTTTTGAGTATGTATCGATGCTCTGTTGTTTTATGTTTAAGTGCTTAATCGAACAATGCCGTACTAAATAAAAAATAATTTTAAATTACCGTCAAAGAAATGTATATACTTGTAGCATGAACTTGAAGTAAGGGGGTATCCCACTCTTCAGTCACCATGACATACTATATGATTGCAGTTTGTGAAAGCAAATGGTCCATCCATCATCAGACGGCAATATGATATAGGTAAGACTACTTTAGCTCATTTTAATTACTGATGAAAAGGTGATAAAATTGAATTAGCATATTAACCAAGACCACCATTAGGAAAGAATCAATTTTCAACTCATTTCGATTAAGTCTGTACTTTGAATGTTATGACGAAAAAAAAATGTGTCCCGTGGTACAAACCTCCGTATATGGCATTCACAACAAACTTTGCTCCACATCCGGACCTCTGGCTATATGAAACATAGAAGATGGTTGTAGCATTACTGGTAGAAGACACGGGATCAGGCAAAGTAGACCTGCTATACGATGAACCAGAATACGAAGTAGATGGACCATTGTATACATCTACGAATGCTGAACCGCGTAAGTTAAAATCAGTGAAATTAACATGGATGGTGGTATCCCACGGGCTCCTTACATACCAGAAACACTGATAGAAGGCTCCATCGAGAACAGGATAGTGGGGTGTTGTCGTATGCAGTGTCCATTTAGATAATTATTCAGTAAATGTGTGTATTTATTTACTTGTCTAATAATTTGAGTAGTTATATTATTTGCAACATTGTATGTATTTAATGCTATTTACTCTTTTTAGACGATGTGTTTTTTTTTCTATAATAATTGTGTCATTGTATTATCATAATAATTTGAATGTTATTTTTTAATGTATGGTATGGACCCCTTTGGAAATCAGCCCCTGGCTGAAAAGGTAATCCTACCCATGAGTTGGTGAATAAATAAATAAATAAATAAATAAAAAAATGTAAGACTGCGGACAGAGCTGTCCAATACGATACTGCCACCGCACGAAGACACAACATCGGTTGATTCCCAAATCTGGGCGTCTGTGTGAAATATGGAAAGGCATATCTATGTGAATCGGAATCGGTCTATCTTTCTTGTTTTACATATACCAGCAGTGACATGCAGAACGTCGATTATATTGTGCAACAGAAATAGACATATTATTTTGTTTAATCATTGGTAATTAGTAATCGATGTTATAATTTTGAATACGTTGGCAACAAGAGTTAACCCGGGGAAGGGACACAATATTGAATTTTTAAGGCACTATAGCCTGGTGACACACATGAAACCTGGTTGTATTTTGGTTACAAATATTATTTACAAATTGTGATATAGTGAAATTGGATTTCTCGCGATAAATTTAATTGGGTAACTTTGTACAATACTTCTTGTCGGCACAAAAATAATGCGAGCAAGCAAAGGCTGAAATTAGTTAATGCAATTTACTTTTGATATTTTTCACTAATTTAAATTCCAGGGCTTCATTGGATTTCCAACGTTATGTTTTCTCTTGATTTTTTTTATATATCAGAAATTCAAGGCCTGGTGGTGCCATCAAATAGATGAAAAGCGGCCATTACACACAATTTTACTATATCACAAGTAATCAATATCTTACTGAAATCGTACAAGTTAAACTAAAGTAACAAATGTGCATTGAGAAGCGATCCATGTTTGGAACAACAGGAAACACGGTTGGAGGGAGAGAGTTCCATAGCCTGGCTGTTCTAGGGATAATAATAGGAGGAAAGATGAAGCTGGGTGTTGTACTTGGGTATACTAACAGCATGTGGGTGACTGCTCGCAGAAGATCGAGTTAAACGTACATGAGTTGTTGCATTTGGCAAGATATGGGCTAACTCGGGGGATGGTGTCATGAAGAAGTGTCGGTAAAAAGTGCAGAGGGATGCAACTTTCCTTCTGTGTTCCAGTGGGAGAATTCCTGCTGTTAGTGGATCATAGATGTTCAGTAAGCGGAGAGCTTCCTTTGAAGCCTGTCTAGTAGCACAAGTAATGTAGTACATGCTCCGGGCCATATAGGAGAAGCATACTCCATGAGTGGACGTATATATCGTCACTGAATTCACGAAGTTGCACGCGCGACCGAAGATCACTTTTCGAGTAAAACGCGAATAAAGATTTTATCAGTCTTTCAACTGCTCATTGCGATTTGTTATGAAGACTCTACTCTTGCCTTACATGTCGAATTGTCCTTAAAACTAAGTTCAAATTTTAACACAGTAAAGCTTCAAACGCAGTTGTCGCTTTGTAGAAAATGTTGCTTCAGCGTAGGAAGAATCCACGAAGTGGCATTTCGTGTAGAAAGCAAGTACGATTTTGCGCGCACGAACCGGCACAAGCGCTCGTGTCGCGCTGTGGTGTCGCGCGCGCAAGAGAAAAAAAATTCTCGAACCGGCACAAGGGCGCGCGCGCCGTAAAGCGACATTCATTTCTGTACATAAAACTCAACGGCGCGCGCGCCCTTGTGCCGGTTCGTGGATTTTTTTACTGTAGATTTTCAGGCTCGTGTCTGTTTGGCACTTTAATTATCTTTTTAATTAGAGAGAATTGGGTTCTAAATTTTGTGAAATGAAAGACCATGGCCAGAGAATGACAAAACTGAAAATAACTCAAATTTGACTTTGGACGCAATTTTGGAGGTTTGTGCCACTTCGTGAATTCAGCGACGATATAGGCCTATAGGCCTTGTAGATGATGATACGTGCTTGGAGAGGGAGGAGGTTTTTAGTACGTCCCAGAATGAATAATAATCTGGCGGTTTTCTTTGCAAGGCCTTTGATGAAAGGAGTCCATGATAGGGTGCTGGTAAATGTGACCCCAAGAAGAGTAATGCTTTGAGTTGGTATCAGTTTCATTGTGATTAGGTGATCAAGTAAGATTGTTTAAGACTTGTATGGGAAATATTCCTAACAAATTTGAAAAACAACGTAATTTTTTTAACTGATACATTTTGCAAGTATCAAGTATTGACCTTGATTGTATGAGCAATGTTCATGCTTGGTATCGCTGTCAATACGTTAAGATTTTGATATGATCTCTTCATATTTCATACATACGTAATACAGTTACTTTAATGTTCATTATTAGTTTTTCATACTATATGGTAACTAGATTTAAAACTCAATTATTGTTGTTCACCTCACCTGAAATGCTGACATCGGCAAGAAATCCACGTCCGTTAGCACTGCTGCCGTCATAGAGCTTCAACGTCAGTCCTCCACGTGATGACACCAATGGCGATATATCTACATCTATATTGCCTCGAAATTCTGAGACTTGGTAACCGTGACTGCCAGAGGTAGACTATGGATGGTCATATACTTTAACATATTCATTGTTTGTTGTTGTTTGTACGTTACTCAAAATCGGCAGAATCTGGTTCCTGTTCACTTGTATCATGCCATTATACAACAGATACACCCACTTAATCGTTGCTGGTATAGCTGTATGACAAACTCGCTGTATCGTTTTGAATTGATTTCCTGTTTGCTACTCTATATACTTATAAGTACTCACTTCGCCGACCCGCTAGTCATAATGTTATATTTCAATCCAAGTTACATTTTATTTCCACAGTTCATCGAAACAAATTCAATGCAAATGTACATGTGAGTGAAAAGACACAGAAAAAAAAATCTGCTATGAAACAAAATTTTCAAAGTAACATAAAGCCAAGTCATAGGTGTGCAGGAACCAAGAGAAGTTTTGTTAGAAAAAATATTGGAATTGATTTGAACACTAACAAAAGCAAATCGAGTGGCATACAAAGAATACAACCAAGTTAAAGTGCATAAAGAACGTCAAATTGCCATCAGAAAGATTCTACTATTATAATTAACATTGAAAAATATCATGTTAGACACAACAAAATTATATAAAGTTATAACAAAAAATTTTAATGTGTAATATACAGTTTAATAGAAAATGTTTTAATTTTGTTTTTAATGTATTTAAGGATATGCTTCTTATAATTTCATTCGGTAATTTTTCTCCAAAATACGTCCTCTATGTGAACATTATTAGTGAAAAAAATATAGCGTGCATATTCTACACGGATTTGTGTCCTAATGCAGTCATAAAAATCACCTTACACACACAATACGGAGCTTGATTCGGGTCTTTTCACGGATCTTGGTCTTGACCACTGTAAGAATACGGAACATTTTCATATACAGTAGTGACACAATAATCACGCAGTAATGATGTATTCTCTGTTAAAATGTTCTATGGTGACTCTATGTTTTTTCTGGCAAGTTGATGTGACTATTGTCACACAATACTTAATGGTTTACACCATGTTGATATAATACATTCGTATTTTGAATAGTTAAATGGAATTGATAATTGCAACATCAATCTACATACTACGACTCTGCTCATAAATTATGGAATATTTTGTTTGATACTTAAGTTCTTTCACCTATCTCGTCCAAAATTTTCAAGACAAGTGTTTATTTCACAAAACTCTGTATGTGAAGCAATTTTTGGATTTCATGAGATGACTAAAGTAAACTAAATAACGTTTGAGCGCAAAACAATTATATATTTATTTTTTTAAAAATCCACAAAATATCAGTAAAAGTATTAAATTAAAGTTATAAAAAAAAAACACAGAAACTATAATAAATTTTGATCAATGTCACTTATCACTAAATTAACATCAGATAGTGTTTGTTACAAGTCTAATAACGCGTATAAACACCACGTTGACTCAACAACCACAAATCACCAATGACCATTTATAAAAACAAGTTTTAGTGTCTGTCGGACGCTACAAATGCTCAAAATTCCTGAATACTTAGATTTTATTTTTCACATGGGGTGAGCAAATTATCACCCAGGACTACGTTCAGGAAATGGCAACTTCTAAAATGTCCTTAAAGTATTCCATAATTATGAGCATGAGTATGTATGATTGCGGATTTTTAAAATAAATTCTCTGTCGTTGAATGCAAATACTAATCAACGGTAAATTGATAAGTTCATCCTGTGTCATTATTATTATCACATGATTCATTTCCAAGTGTTCCACTCAACTCTCCTACTGCCCTCGACATTCTTCAAGTTGTTTAATCCGTTTCTAGCATAAGCCTACCGAGGGTTTTTTGTATGTTCAATCCCCCTTTCTTTTCATGTAAACACCCCGACTATAAAGTGGGGAAAATTTTGTTAATTTATATTGTTAATAAGCATTCAAATCTCTATCTTTCAAAAAGTAGTCCTTCTTCACCAAGAAAACAATCCCAAACTTACCAAAATTTATTGAAAATGGCATGATCTTTAAAATCAGCTACCAGATATGTTCATATGATGTCCCATTCTACTTTGTTTAATTTGTTGAAAATGGAAGTTATACAGAGCGTAAGACTTCCAGAGCATTACCAGACAATGGAATAGTAATCGGTCTAGATATAACAAACACAATTTATTTTCCACATCTATAAAAACTGTACTGCCTTTAAACTTGCTTCTGGTTTTCCATATTACACTTATATTGCGATCTAACATTTTTTCTTATGAGTAAATCATTGCCAAATGCTGCAATCAATTCAACTCGTAATATCAATAGTCTCCATGTGGGTTGATCTGATGTCGACTCTGTATGTTTGCAACAAATCATTCAGGCGAGCAAGTGGAACTGAGAATAAGGAACGTACAGACAACACGAAGCTTCTGGTACTATGAATATATACAAATCTATGACCATCCATCATCTACCAATGGCAGCTACTATGTCACATATCTTGGTGGCAATATAGATGTAGATATATCACCAATGGTGTCATTACGTGGTGGACTGACATTGCAACTTACTGACAGTAACAGTGGTACCAACGGACGAGGATTTCTCGCCGATGTCAGTATATAAGGTGAAGTGAACGAACAACTGGGTTTTTAAATCAAACAAGTGTATATCAAGAAACACAGATTTAGTCCATTGTGATATTATGTGAGGAATGTTAACCAGTGTGGCATATCAAACGATTAGCTTGATGATAATTTTACTTTACCAGGTTTACAATGGAACACACTGAACATTGGGGAAGAAGTAGGTAAATAAAAACTTTTACAAAATTGTTTTATCTACTTTCAAGTTTGCTGGACATATAATACACGTACAAAATAATCAAACATTATTGCACCTTCACAAAGCTAACACATTATTGTCTTAGGAAGCTCTGAAACAGACTATTAATTGCAAATTTATGAACATGTAATTAAGTAACAAAAAACAGCTTCCGTTTGGTCACATTAATGGCGATAAAACGTATTGTACATATAAACATGACGAGACCGCCCCAACAAACGTCTTTTCAGTATCGATATCTCGTCTTGTATTTAGGAGCGTAACCATATTTACTGTTTCATATTTGTCACTAGGCTACAGTGCTTTCTAATTGTTATGTATCCGGTCAGGTCCTGCTGGTAACCGATTCAGTACAATTACACACGCTATAAATGTCTTGGAAACACGTTTTATTTCTTAATAATTGGCACATCACTGTTGACACAATACTGGATTTATGTGCTCTCGATATATACCACAGACGCCAAATTTGGCAACCAACCGATGTGGTGTCTTCATGCGGAGGCAGTATTGTATTGGACAGCTCGGTTCGCAGTCTTACATTGACAACACCCGATTACCAAAATTTAGATGGCGACTACTATCAGTGCTACTAGTTTATAAGAAGCTTATCTTATACAACCATTCAGATTAAATTAATTGATCTTGACATACGAGGTTCAGCATACATCAAATATACAACGGTCCGTATGCTTCGTCGTCTCGTTATACAAACTCAAGATATCCAGGGCCGACCAGGCCAGATCCCTTGTCCTCTACCAGTAATGTCACGACCATCCACTACTACTCACCCCGGGTAACGTCCGGACGTGGAGCGAAGTCATGGGACACAATGTTCTCGTCATCATATTCAAAGTTTATTCCCCAAATAGAATGAGTACGATTAGGGGGGGGGGGGTATTAGTACCAACTTCTTGATATACCCCCTTAAAATAAGGAGATGGGAAGTATGGACAAGAAAATACCAATGATAACCAGTTTACTAAAGCCTAATACCCCCTGAAGCTGACGCCTATGCAATAGGGTATCATGCCCAAAAGCGTAGTCCCACATACAGTGATTCATGTAGGTATACACAAATCACATGTGCAACTGTCATAAATAACATTTTTATAGGCCTACCCACCTAGACAAAGGTTAGGGTCAGTGTCAGGAATAGGGTACTCTAACCCTACCCTAACCCTAAATATTAATCCTAGATATTACCTGTTTGGCATTAACGCATATTACCACAAAGTAGTTTATACCTCCCAAAATCGCCTCACAATATTGTTAAATACTTGAAATACACTTAATAAATTCTATACTAAGGACATTAAATTTACCAGGAAGGCAGGAACAAATAATTATGCTCAGTAAGCACGGCAAGACCAGAATGTGAATTCACAGTGTTTAATTTGAGTGTGTTCAGGTTGTGTTAGTGTTCACCAACACTGCCAACAGATAGTCAGTGAACTAGAATTGTGTTCACGGCCTAAGTCTTCCATTGTCACCTCTGCATTTTCATTTTAGAGCACATATCATTTCCAGGTATGTTTGTAGATATGTATTGAAGTGTATTGATGTCATGGTTATGCGTGTGAATACTCTGTAAAAAAAAATGTAAATTACATGTTACATTTAATTCGGATTCTACAAGTAGTTCTTGAAAAAATTATCAAAATCATGATTATCAATTCAAGCGAAGAAAATTTGATGATAATGCTATTTTTAATATTCTACTACAGACTTTTGATACATGTATTTATTAATTATTCTGAAGTTTATATAGTTCATGGAAACGATCTTTTACTTAATATAAATGAAAACAACTAATATTTTATGAAACGGTTAGTTTTTTAAACGTTCAGTTTTGAGTACATATCAAGGTTGTGTTGTCTTATATTTTAGTGCTCAATCGAACAATGTCGTACTTAATGAAAAATAATTCAAAATTACCATCAAAGAATTGTATATACTAATACCATGAACTTGAAATATATATAAGTACATAGCTTTCCTGCTCTTCTTGCAACATGACATACTTCATGATCGCAGTTTATGAAATGCAATGGTCCATCCATCCGTCATCAGACGTCCAAATATATATGTAAGATTAATTTAGCTCATTCGACTTACTGATGAAAAGTGAATATGAGAACAACAATCGTGGACCCATGGTACAAACCTCCGTATATGACATTCACAACAAACTTTGCTCCACGTCCGGACGTCTGCGAATATGAATCATACCTGATGGTCGCAGCATTGCTGGTAGATGACACAGGACTTGGCGAAGTCGTACCTCTAGCGCCTGTCCATCTAATACCATTGTACACAGTTACATATGCTGAACCACGTAGGTCGATATCAGTGATACGAACCTGGATGGTAGTATCAGACGGGCTCCAGTTACATACCACTTGCAAACGTAGTAGTCTCCATCGACATGAAGGTAGTCGGGTGTTGTCAATGTAAGACTGCGAACAAAGCTGTCCAATACAATACTGCCACCGCATGAGGACACCACATCGATCGCTTCCCAAATCTGTGCATCTGTTGGTTAGGCATATGGTTAGGCATACATATGTATGTGAATCACAGTCATTCTCACTTCTTCTACTGATGTGTCAACAGTCACATTCAACACGTCGATTATTTTATCCCAAAGAAACCAAAATTGTCTTGAAAATCAGAAGTAATAGATGTGATAGTTATCAACGATAACGGCTACCCCAAAGACACACATTAGTAAAGACAATGAAGCCTGATGACAGGCGCAGAACCTGACTGTTTCAAGTTACACATAGTATTTACAAGTGTGATATGAAGGAATTTGTTACGTTTGTCTTGTTTGTGTAAGTCTACACGATACTTTTTTTTTCTACTTGAGCAATTGGAAGCTGAAATTTGTTAATATAATTCACTTTTCATTTTTATTCTTTCCAACCAAAGGTAAATTTGGAACTTTATTGCAAAGTCAATGTTGTTCATTACGATTTTTCGATCATGCAAGACCCTTCAAGACAAGTATGGAAAATATATGTAAAAAATTTGAGAACATTACACGCATTTACACATTGAAATATTTCGCAACGCTTTGCGTCTATTTAACTACCAGGATTTTTCATGCGTGGCGATGGTATCATTACAATTGCATTTTGTTATACTCTTGTTAATATTCCTTCAATCTAAAATGAGTTTTAACAATATTTTGATAAATTAGTTTCTCGTAATGGAAGGTTCCTACTAAAACAAAAACAAAAACTTAGGTATAATTCATTCACCTTACCTGAAATGCTGACATCGGCAAGAAATCCACGTCCGTTGCTATCACTATTGTCGTCACCAAGATACAATGTCAGTGCACCACGTGATGACACCAATGGTGATATATCTACATCTATATTGCCTTGAAGTACTGAGAGATAGTAACTGCTAGAGGTGGATGACCGATGGTCATAGATAACAATATATTCATCATCTTCGGTAACGTATGATGAGAAGTCATATTCGTCGCTTGCTGTTCGTACGTCCCTCTATTTCATTTGAACCTGCTTCCATACGTACTTTCTACAAGCCACGGATCTGTTTACTAGGATCTTGTTGATATAAGTGGTGAATTGGACGTAACACTAAGCTCTGTAACAGTGCACACACTTATTTTGGGCAAATGTACAAAATTGGTAATCTGAAGAATTGAATGGGCGATTTATTACTATAGGCCATATTGGAAAGTGAGGGCGAGGCATTTATAACATCTGCAGTAAAGTGCAATTTCTATAACATCTGTAGTAAAGAATTGCAATTTCACTTGTCCTAGACATGTACTGTATGCTACCTACTTTCGCAAAAGGAAGCAAGTGACAAATGCGTCATGATCATAAATGAGCGACTTTCTCTTTGTCGTGATGGATGGGCATAGATGTTAACACATTGAAAATCAATGGTGCATACATCCCTTGTGTGCGCTGGGGAGTGCTAGCATTCCCACAATACTTCGACGACCCCCCCCCCCTTCCTGTCTCGAAAGGATACGTTGAATGATCACACCGCCATTTGGGACAAACGGAGGGTGAGGGGGGGGTCCCGATATGGTATATTATAAGCCTTTAACACTAGTATGTTTATTACTTAATTGACACAATTAAAAAAAACCAACATCCCAACAGAGGAACAGAAAAGAGAAGACATTTAAGTAGAAGGAGGACAAGAAGAAGACGAGTAAAAGTTGAAAAGGAAGGGAGAGGCAAAAAAAAAAACAGAACAGGGAAAAGGAAAATGAGAAGAAAATCAAGGCAAAGAATAATAAAGCTTAATAGAAAAGAAGGAGGAGAAGAAGAAATTAAGGAGGAGAAGAAGAAATTAAGGAAGAGAAAAAGAAGAAAAAGAAAAAGAAGTAACATGAGGGATAGGAGGGGAGGAGGACATTAAGGATAAGAATAAGAGGAGAAAAGGAAAAAGACATGGGTTTCAATAATGTAGGACAGAGGCGCAGTCGCCCTATCCCCTAATTCGGGGTAAACGTATAAATTTGCTGCCCCAATAAGCTTGATAACTTGAAACTCTTCGTCTCATCCCTTTTCTGCATTTTTTCCTCCTTTTCCTCCAACTTTTCTTCTTTTCGTTGTTTCTTCTTCTTCTTCTTCTTCTTTTTCTCCTGCTCCTTCTTTCGTAGTAGTTGTTTTTCTTTTTCTTTTGTTCTTCTGCTTCTTTTCCTCCTTCTACTTCTTTCGTTGTTGTTCTTCTTTTTCTTTTCTTCTTCTTCTTCTTTCATTGTTATTGCTGTTGTTCTTCTTTTTTCTTCTTCTTCATCTTTTACTTCTTCTTCTTCTTCGTCTATTGTTGTTGTTCTTCTTCTTCTTCTTCTTCTCCTTCTTTCGTTGTTGTTCTTCTTTTTCTTTTCTTCTTCTTCTTTTGTTGTTGTTGCTGTTGTTCTTCTTTTTTTCTTCTTCATCTTCTACTTCTTCTTCGTCTCTTGTTGTTGTTGTTGTTCTTCTTCTTCTTCTTCTTCTTCTCCTTCTCCTTCTTTCGTTGTTGTTCTTCTTTTTCTTTTCTTCTTCTTCTCCTTCTCCTTTCGTTGTTGTTGTTCTTCTTTTTCTTTTCTTCTTCTTCTTCTCCTTCTCCTTCTTTCGTTGTTGTTCTTCTTTTTCTTTTCTTCTTCTTCTTCGTCTCTTGTTGTTGTTCTTCTTCTTGTTGTTGTTTTTCTTCCTCTTCTTCTTCTTCTTCTTCTTCTTCTTCTTCTTCTTCTTGTTCTTCTTCTTGTTCTTCTTGTTCTTCTTCTTCTTCTACTGCTACTCGGTGTTATGTTTTATTTTGTTCAAGTCACACCATGATGTATACATCTGTAGTATTATTTGTGTTTCTTAACTGAGTTCGAGTATCTGAAATCTACACATAATGGAAACAACATTGATGCCATGGTACAAACCTCCGTATATTTCCTTAACAACAAACTTCGCTCCACGTCCAGACGTCAACCAAGGAGAGTAGTAGTAGATGGTCGTGACATTACTGGTAGATGACACGGGATCAGTTGGCGGGGTTGACCCTCCTCCACGTCCAGACGTCAACCAAGGAGAGTAGTAGTAGATGGTCGTGACATTACTGGTAGATGACACGGGATCAGTTGGCGGGTCCGGCGTTCAGTAGTTGAGGAGATGAATAAGAAGGACCATTGTACACTTTTACCCATGATGAACCACGTAAGTCGAAATCATTGAAACGAACCTGGATGGTAGTGCTTGACGAGCTCTTTACATACCAGAAGCACTGGTAGTTGGCCCTGTCGAGATTAGGATAGTGGGGTGTTGTCAATGTGAGACTGCGAACAGATCGAGCTGTCAAATACAATACTGCCGTCGCATGAAGACACCACATCGCTTGGTTCCCAAATCTGTGCGTCTGTTAGAAATATGGGAAGCACATGCAATATGAATGTGAATGTGAATGAATGTACATTTTATAGTTCTGAATCTGTTGCAAAGAAGACCTAACATAGGGACAGGCAATGATTAGCATATCCTGACACCGTAGCCTGGTGGCAGACATCATTGTTTCAACTTTAATAGGAATCGCATCGAAAATCGCGACATCATGGAATATGGCGGGACAGTCTCCTTTGGTTGTTGTACAACTATTCTTTTTGACATACTGTTCAAAATGATAACCAGATTTGTTCATGCTTTTGCTTTTATATGAATTTGCTAGCACTTATCTTAATCTACGTGCTTTATTAAACAGTCACGTTGGTGTTGCCCTTGTCAAAATATGATCCCATAAGATTCTTTAAAAATACTTAAATGACAAATTTGGTGTATTTGAAACCACAAGGACAATATTATCAAAGTGATATATTTTGCAAATTTCTTTCCTAAATTATGCATTTTAAAAGGCATTGTACCATTTGGTTTTTCGTTTAATAAGCATTTGTCATATTTCTTACATTATGTACTGCAGATATCACAATATTGAAAATCAGTATTTCTTAATATACGGTTGCTAGATTTAATAAAACTCGGTAAATGTTCGTTCACCTTACCTGAAATGCTGACATGGGCAAAAATTCTACGTCCATTGGTACCACTGTTGGTGTCATTAAGATGCAATATCAGTCCTCCACGTGTTGACACCGAAGGTGACATATCTGCATCTATATTGCCTATCAGGTATGAGAGATAGTAGCTGCGAGATGATGGATGGTTATAGATGTTAAAGTATTCGTAGCTTGCTGTGCTTACGTCTGTCAAAGTCAGCTTGTCACGGAATGCTGTATAGGGGTGAATTGGGGAGTGCAAGTATCTCTACATCCATTCGAGCGTGACCCCCCCCCCCTCCTAGATGTCTAGAAAGTGTAAGTTAAATAATCAACGCAACATTTTAAGACAACCGGGTTGGGAGAGAGGCGGGATTCTGGAAGGGTATTTTCACTAGTTTTGCATTTCAGTGCGTTTATTGCTTGATTGAAACAATCAAACACTGCCAATCCCAAACAGAACAACAACGAACAAAACAGGAAAAAGAACAACAAGAAAAAAAAGAAAATGAATAAAAAAAGATGATGAAGAAGAAGAATGACGATGACAATAATAAGAATTAGAAGTAATAATAGTGTTAACAATGCTTTTTCTCCCCCGCCCTTTTTGTAATTGTTATTCTTCTCCTCCTTCTCCTCCATCGTGTTTTTCTTCACCTTCTCTTTCTTCTACTTTTTGTTTTCATTTTCGTCTTTTTCTTGATGTAACGTCAAATTTGTTCTGCTGGCGGCTGTTTTTTTTTTTTCAATTAAATGCTAAGCAGACTGATATGCAAGACTAGTTAACTATTTCCAATTCTAATGAAAGTCGACGGGGTCTACAAAATGTTCCGTGTCAAACTAATATCCGAAAGGAGTACATGTTAGATTAACGTTTTCATATTCTCCACCAGGTAGGTCGATATCATCTCGCTCAGGAATTTCTTGGCATTGCCATCACTTTTTTTCTGACGTCATTTATAAAAATAGATTTTTGTCAATATTTCATGAATATAGTGGGATCAGATGATCAAATTTGGTCCTATTTGAGTTCAGGTCACTTTCGGATCCACAGCGTGCACATGCGCATATTTACGGACGCGTACGTTAAAAACTTTAAATGTCCCAAATGCCCAACTATTAATTTCAAACATATTCTCCCTCCTTTCGTTCAGCAGGCACGCTTAAAAAAGACAAATCGCCTTGTTTTTGCGATGGAAAAGAGATGATAAATTTGACACCATGATATGAAAGAAATGCGATATTGTCTTACGGGGGTTAATTCAAACATCAAACTAACAACAAATGGTGACAGTTGGATGGAAGTACCAACATCGAAGAAGGAGTAGTATTAGTACAATACTGTAATAGTATTGTAAAATTTAGCATATTTTGTCTTGTAACTGTATAGCGATTTTTTCTATATTCTTGCTATTAAAATTGAGTTGGATTGAAAACGTAAGCGTAGATGATCAAATTAAAAGTTTTGCATTTTTGTTTTACTTAAAGGTACACAGTTTTAGGTTGATTTGATATTTGAAGCCAGCTCTGAAAGAAAAATCCATACGTACGTGCAAATTAATTATCAAATTACTTAATTAAACGTGCATTTATTTATACACAAATCCATATCAAAATTTTAAAAAGAAACGAAAATTCGGACAAAGACACGCAGACCAGTTTCAAATATGGACGTGCATATATTTTAAGAAATCAAATCAATTAACAATCGTCATTGTTACTACAATACCATAATAGCCAGGCAAATCAGGACTGGTGTGCAGTTACTGAACAAAATGCACTTGTTACACATATTAATGTAATATGATTATTTGAAGAGATTATTGTAGGAATAAGTAGGGTCCATCTGTAGAAGATTTATTTACATCGAGGTAGTTGTGTGTTTGGTAGTTGAAGTGGAGTTTACATTCTTAAGAGCACTTAAGTCATCCATGTAATATAATCAGTACATGAAGGAATCATTCATCAAACCTTTTCAAAGTTTTCGTTCATGTATCGACAGTGAAATCACTGAAGTGGTACTTACTTTGTGGAAGGAGCTCAGGAAATGACACTTATTCCAGTACTTACAGTATTGTCTACATGGATATGATACTATTCCTCGATTTACTTGAACAGGTTGAAAGTTGTGTTCTCGCTTTACAAACCCCCAAATCTCCTCGTGTTAGACCACATGAGAGACATATTTATGATTATTTATAACGTGCGTAATTATTGATTGTGAGTTTATGGTACCGTTAACAATTAATATTCTTTTAATTAATAATTATAATAATATTTTGTTTTTTACCAATGGTAGCCATTTCAATCAAGTAGACTGATCTTCCAGCGGGCCCTACATGACAAATGTTATATGTTATTCATTCAATTGATGGTTTAGTTAACGAAATGTATTCATAATTGGCCCTACTATAAATTGTCTCCTAGTACAACATTTGTTACGTTGGTTCTTTATAAACCCCAAACTATACGTCACATAATACTGAATTCGAATATGGGTTAAAGCTGCACAGTGTACAGTTTTGGTGGAGGTAATCCTTATTTTATGAAATTAATGCTTATCTTTAAGTTATTTGTTCGAAATGTACTGGACTTTGTATAGGAGTCGATTGATGTGTGTGAGAGTTTATGCAATCCCCACGCAATAACCATGGAAAATGACTGTGAATTCCACGCCTTAGAAAGAAATTTCTCGTCCGGGCCCATGGTAGATGAATGTTTAATTAATTATTCCCGAGGAATGACGCTTTCGCCGTAAGTCTAATAAACAATCAGAAAAGCATTCATCTACCCCTGTCCTGCACGTGAAGCTTGCTAATAGTATAGTTTCGAAGGCGTGGTATTCACAGCCACTGACCATGGCTGTCGTGTGGGGTATACCATATTGACATAACAAATAATATTTTGTACTTCAAATGGTTCGATGGGTTTAAACAACAGTTAAAGTATACATCTATGATCATTCTATATTTTTTTATTTCATTTTTTTCTGAGTGCAAATGACCATTTGCAAATTTAACATGATTCAAAAATGCACATCCCGTTATCTTTTTCTAAATACAACTCCAACATTCTGGAGAAAAGAAAAGAGGTGACATTGTTGGGTTTAACGCTTAATTGCCATGATTGCCAAGTGTGCCACTCAACTTGACATGCTGCATTCGTATTCTTCAAGAGGTTCCATCTATTGCTGATTACAGGTGACGATATTAGTGGGAGTTAGTAGGTATAAGAGTTTAACTGATCTTAGGAGACTTACAAACAGAAAGAAGTAACGAAAATTTTTATGTATTTGTCCATGCATCTTCTACGAATGGTGGCAGATACGGTGTATCTTCCTATAATATATGTCGCCGAAGGTTACAAACTCGTTATAAACCAC
Organism: Eucidaris tribuloides; assembly: GCA_001188425.1. Taxonomy (NCBI): domain Eukaryota; kingdom Metazoa; phylum Echinodermata; class Echinoidea; order Cidaroida; family Cidaridae; genus Eucidaris; species Eucidaris tribuloides. Next base: position 21,541 of record JZLH01S0028995.1, on the reverse strand, counting down.
AGGCACTGATAGTAGTCTCCATCCACATGTTGATAGTCGGGTGTTGTCAATGTTAGACTGCGAATAGAGCTGTCCAATATAATATTGCCGCCGCATTAAGACATCATATCAATTGGTCCCCAGATCTGTTCGTCTGTTATGGGATAAAGGGTTGAGTACCAGTGTTTATATTAGTGCCACTGAAAATTTGTCAAATCTATGCTTTTCTACGTCGAATGGACGAATATACCAAATTCATCCCTACACACTTTAGTTGTAATAGAGTGAAATACATGTATATGGTGCTAGTACGGAGTTATGGAGTGTCGAGCTATAATGTATTTTTAGGTGTGCCAAAATACACACGCCATTTGTTGACAAAACAAGTATTAAGGAAAGACAGTAACGGCATTTGAAAAGGTTCATCTTACCTGAAATCCTCACATCAGCACGAAATCCTCGTCCGTTACTACTTGTGGAGCTGTCATCTAGCCAGAATGTGAGTCCTCCATGTGATGACACCAGAGGTGAGATATTATCTGCATCTATGTCGCCTCCGAGTTTCGAGACTTTGTAGTTACTAGAGGTCGCTGAAGGATGGTCATAGATTATGACATATTCATTGCTAGTTGTCTCTACGTCAATCAAAGTGAGTGTAACCTGCTTCCCTGGAGGACTTGCAACATACCACCAACAGTCGATATACCCAGTTGACGATTGTTGATAGTAGTACGGTGAGTTGAATGTCACGTTTGGCAAAGATTCGCTCAATGTGATAGAACCTCCACACGATCGTGGTCCAACTGTTGGACTTGGGTCTATTTTAAATACAACGAAGAAAACAAACATAAAAATACTTTCACACTAATAAGAGATGTTTTTGACTGTTCACTTCCAAGTCGTATTGACTGAGTAACAAATCAATTTCAAAGCTGTCTAGGAGCGTAAATCACATATGATCGTATTTCATTCCAAGTTCCATTCATTATTGCTTTCGTTTTAATACGCAATTAATATATATACACTCTTAAAATGTTGGGCAACATACTGTCCACACAACAATTGGTAAAAATATTCATCCAAATCTGGGTAATTTTAAACCAATACTGGGTAGTTCTCACCCAAAGCACACATTATTGGTTGAAAACTACCCAGAATTGGATAAAGTTTCAACCAATTGTTGTGTGGACAGTATGTTGCCCAACATTTTGCCCGACGTTTTAAGAGTGTAGGAAAGCACATTGAACAGGTAACATTTTACCGATATCATGATATTATGATTATACAATGAAATAAACAATATTAAACTCAGAAAGATACGTACACCATGCATTGGAAAAATCAAAAAAACATCATTTCATGTTTTTGGCAATATGTTTTCCAATATGGTTTTCACGTGTATGAACAGACTTTCATTAAGTTTATAATCGGGTATATCATTTGTGTATTTAAAATGTAGCTAATAAGTAGCTGTGAGAATTTGCTTATTCATCAATCATTGAAATGCGATCATGTATTAAACGCACTATACGTTTCGTTCACCTCACCTGAAATGCTGACATCGGCAAGAAATCCACGTCCGTTGCTACGACTGTTGCCGTCATAAAGATTCAATGTCAATCCTCCACGTGATGACACCAATGGTGATATATCTACATCTATATTGCCACCAAGGTATGAGAGATAGTAGCTGGTAGATGATGGATGGTCATAGACGTAAAGATATTCATTGCTTGTTGCTGTGTGTACGTCCCTAAGTGACAGTTGAACCTGCTTTCTTTGAGGCAGAAGAATGATATAAAGGTGGAATTTTTGGATGATTCAAGATATCGGTACCATCCTAGCCGCTATTCACTAAATGTTGAATTGGTGTTAGTAGGACAGAATACAGGTGTCATTCATTATCTAACTATGAGATCAAACAAAAATAAAGTAGTACATACATTATTGTCTGGCAGTTAGGCCTATATCCCCCATTTATTCTGAATTCGTGTTACAGTGTTGATAAATGACCTCTTTGCGGGTGTAAATCAATTTTATGAATTCACCATACCTCCATTAGCACTCCCTATTTGGAACTGATAAATGTTGTATTACACCGCATCAAATTTAACCATTAAAGCACCAGACTGTTTCTGGCCTGGTTATAACCCAGGGGAGCGTACCCCCCCCCCCCTCCTTCAGGTGTCGGGTCGGGATGGTGATATAGTAGCAAAAAATTGCATGCGCGTGGAAGCGGCATAATGTTTTACGTTTATATATTTTTTATTTTAAACCATTTAATTGGAACAATTACTGTCAACAAATTTATTTTGTTACCTTTTACCCATTTCAAATATCTTGTAGATTTGTTTTGTGGTAGCAATTTCTCATGTATTTCATGGTTTCATGAAATTCTAATTGATGTCGTTGTTTTAAATTTTAAACTTTCCAAAAATGGCATGAGAGTGTTTACGTTTATTAGGAGATATTAAAAAAAAAACCTCATATGATTTTTGTAAAAAGAAGACTTTACCCTTTAATAGGCCAGGCTATTTTGGGAGATCATATAGCCTGGGAGGGGCCTCCTAGCCCTCCCATGTCATCTGTCGACCTCAAGATTGCGACGAAAATTGCATATCGGCACAGATGTAATATACACTATACAGTTTTTTTTTTCATATATTTGGGGGTTAATTATGCTTATTTACGCACGAAATCAGAATTTTTTTATCCAAAGCACTAGATAAAGGTCCAGCTATGCTAACTTTTTCGTGTAGAGACTCTTTGGAGTGTTCTTAGCAAGTATATTTCAAGAAAATTGCAATATCAAAATTAATTTCTTATGTATTTTGTTGTTTCTGCAATTTTTCATGTATTTCTTTGTTTTTTCGACGTTTTGTTTTTCATTAAAAAAAAAAAAAAATCCCGTTTTAAGGCCACTGGCTGCATTTTGGGGTAATGGCTGGGAACCAGACTTTTTCACATAATTCGAGTACGCTGAATTAAATAAACTCGGTTCCCAAACGAAATTTTGGAATTTTGACC
>JZLH01S0028995.1:7569-18485 GCA_001188425.1 Eucidaris tribuloides | reverse complement strand
TATCAGTTTTCCAACATGCTACATAAATATTAAACCACGTGATTTGGTGTATCCAATTACGATCGAGAAAGTGTTTGTTGATATTTTACGTAGTAGACTGGTGCCATTTCAGTGGAAAAAAAAGCACCCGTTTTAAGGCCACTAGCAGCATTTGGGGGTAAAGGCTGGGAACTAGACTTCTTAACATAATCCGTGTACGCTGAATTCAATAAACTCGGTTTCCAAACGACATTTTGGAGTTTTGACCATCTAATTTGCATAAGCAAAATGGTTGCCAAATTTACACTTTTTGACTTGTCAGAAACAATTTTTATAGTCACTTTGTAACAAGCAAGGAAAATAAATGAATAAAAGTCAATATGTGTAATTTCAATATCAAAGAATGGAAATATGACATTTTGAGATATTTAGCGGACCAAAGTATTCATGAATATGCAAATTACGTGACGTCATCGATGAAAAATGAATTTCCCACATAATTATACTATGTAAGTTTTTGACATTAAATAAGACTATTAAATATATTTATTGATGTTGTGAGGGTAGAATAAATACAAAGCAAATACATTTTAAACAAAATTCGCGTAAACACTTTAAAATGTGTGATTTAGACAATTTGCAAGCAATTTTCATAAACAGAATAAACACGGCAATGCCATACTAGGACCTTCCCTGAACCATTTTTTTATTACAATACAGTTAGGCCTACTCTGTAATAACAAAAATGAGTTAACAAGTGTCTTCAGGCTATATTTTAAGGTAAGATGAGATTTTTCATTTTGCGATCATAAACGGCATAAAAGCAAGCAATTTGAATCACTTAAACCAAAAACTATTCATACATTCATGATTTGGACTGAAAATATGTTTAATAGTGTATCATATTAAAGGTATTGGCTAACATTTACCACAGTTAAAAAAATCTGAGCCGCATGATTCCCCATGCTACCAGTGTCTTTGATGAGGTCTAAAAATGAAGCCCTGAAAAAATTGTATTTCAAAATGATTATTTAGTGCTTTAAAAAAGTGAAAATCGTAAGTTGACCAGATTCACTTGCCCATTTCCTCCCATAGACTTACTGTGTGCACACCTAGGTTAATAAAACTCGCCCCGAGTTTTGTTTATTCATGTATAACTTGCCATTGGCAGTGTAACTTTCCAAACTTTTGTATTCTAGGGTGTTTATTTGTCCATTTGAACAGTACTATGTAGCTCAGATATCAAAGTTTGACAATTTTTTAAATTGAAGCTCCACAATGTTAGCCTATCACTTTAACACCTATATTTTCGGTAACTATGCTTGTTCAAAATAAAGTGCCGACGTATTGTGTTTTGATTAAACATCACTCATTTAGAGGATGAATCTAACAGAAACATATCTAGGTTCTATTTGTGAAATCTCTTTATCGCTCTTTTTATCTCTGGACTAGTATTATGGTATTATTTTTTATATTGACTATATGGAAGTTATGTGTGAATAGTATATGTATCGTATTGTATATCTTTGTTTAACACAACCTGTGTGAGAGGAAACTTGTGACGAAGTGAAACCCGTAAGTACAAATAAATACAATATAAAACATAAAAGAGGAAAGTATTGCTTTGTTAAACCTTATTAAATATAACATATTGGTTTAAAAGAGGTGTTCGCACGCTCATGTTAAACAATATTTTTTCTGGCTTTCAGTGCGAATGAAAGCTTTTAAAATGTTTCCTAATGTGCGATTTTGAGGTATAAGTGATCCATTGTCAAATGAAAAATCGGCTCTCACTGTACTATCAAAAATATTCAAGTGCGTTCATCCGGTATCGATGGTAGATGTAATATATCCGTCAGGCAAGCAGGTTCACTTTGAGCATGACGTTCAGCACGACATTAAGGGACGTACACACATCTACAAGCACCCATGAATACGTTTACATCTATGACCATCCATCATCTACCTCTGGCAACTACCGTCTCTCGGTACTTGGAAGCAATATAGATGTAGATATATCACCATTGGTGTCATCACGTGAAGGACTGACATTGTATCTTAATGACGGCAACAGTGGTACCAATGGACCGGGATTTCTTGCCGATGTCAGGATTTCAGGTGAGGTGAACGAACAACTGGGTTTTAAACCTAGCAACTGTATACTAAAAACACCTCTTAAGTCCATTCTGGTATTATGTAAGGAATGTTAACCACTACGGCACGCTAAAAGAGTAACTTAATGATAATCTTACTTAGAGTGGAAATACACTAAATAATTGGAAAGAAAAGTTGTTATACATAACGGTTTAAGAAATTGCTTTATCTATTTTCCAGTTTACTACATATTCATACCTGTATTGAATAATCAGACCGTAGTTGCACCTTCACAGAGCGAAACATTATTGTTCAAGAAAGCCCTGAAACAAAAACAATTGACGACAAATTCACGAAAATATAATTAATTCAACAAATGTCAGCTTCAGATTGGTCCCATTAATGGCAACAAAAAGAATTATGCGCATAAACTATACGAGACTGCACCAGCAAATGACATGTTAGTATCTTTACACCGACTTCTATATACGAGCTACCAAGAATTTTGTTTCATATTTGTCACTAGGCTCCAGTGCTCTTCAATTGGTATGTATGGGATGGTTCTTGCTGGTAACAGATTCAGTACAATTACACACATTATAAATGTCTTGGAAACACGTTCACTACATTATCGGTACATCACTGTTGGCACAATACTCATAGAAAGAAAAGACGTGGATTTATATACATGTGCTCTCGATATTTCCCGCAGACGTACAGATTTGGGAACCAACCGATGTGGTATCTTCGTGCGGCAGTAGTATTGTATTGGACAGCTCTGTTCGCAGTCTTACATTGACAACACCCCACTATCCTAATCTCGACGGAGCTTACTATGTGTGCTTGTGGTACGTGAGGAGCCCGTCCGATACTACCATCCAGACTTCTTTTATTGATTTCGACCTGCGCGGTTCAGCAAGGGTAGAAGTACGCAATGGTCCGTCTTACTCGTCTCCAAGTGTACTGTACGCTACAGCCGGGTCTACCAGGCCAAACCCCGTGTCCTCTACCAGTAACGTCACGACCATCTACTACTACTCAGCTCGGCAGACGTCCGGACGTGGAGCGAAGTTTGTTGTTAATGTCATATACGGAGGTTTGTACCATGAGTCACAGTTTTCTCGTCACCATCTACAAAATGTATACTAATTTGAAGTGAGTAAAAGATTGACTCTTTCTCTGTGGTCTTGGTTAATAATTCATGGTCTTTCTCTGTGTATGAATGATACATAAAATTAGTGCAAAGCGGGAGAGCTGTTTGCAATGTATGAGCTAAGTACTTAAAATATTGGTCCTAGATACGGTGTCTTGTACACGATAATGAATGCTAAATTTGTAGCGGTAAGTAGATTTTCTAGTACCGAATTTCGTAATTCTGTGAATAGGCCTATTTTCAAAGCTCCTTTTCACTTCTATTAATCACGTTAATTGCTTTCAAAGTAATGGAAAGTAATGGAAATAACGGGGAGTTAACCTCTTTTTTTTGAAAATCTCGCCCTTAAAGTTTTCAATGAGAGACTTTTAGCCTGATCATTTGGCCGTAAAAAGAAAATCCCCCTGAAAATTTTCGGACGGATTTCGCCCCCTTTAGATTTAACATGGCGCCGCCCTGCATTTATTACCTCTTGTGCCCCCAAACATATTTCTTACTTTTATTTTAGACACAGGATGTCGGTAACACAATTGCTTTGGCTGTTGTTTCCCATTAACAATTAAAAATTAATTTTCCACTTGACATTACCACATATTCAATTAGCTTTTTATCGTAATAATTATTGTTAGCAGTAGTAGTAGTAGTAGTAGTAGTAGCAGTAGTAGTAGTAGTAGTAGTAGTAGTAGCAGTAGTAGTAGTAGTAGTAGTGGTAGTAGTATAACTCTATTTACTACGTTATGGGGAAATTTTTCGTCTGCTCCCATTGTTCAATATCCCCCTAACGTAGATTTCGTTTGCCTTAACACTTCGGACGCGATTTGGCGTTTCCTGCGACTAGAGAGCTCAATACAGGCCATAGTTTCGATTTTACTATATGTATGACTATTCAGAACCTTAATAAACAAATGTTGAAGTCTTGAAATGTTTATATCAAACGGTATTTCATTTTCATCCGAAATCGGATCATAGACCGATGGTGTAGCGTGCAGTCACTCTCAGTCATTTAGGTGTAGGAAATAAAAATAATTACATTGCAATGAAACGTTTACTCCTTAAACATTCTGTTTTGAATACGTATCGATACTTTATTCTTTAAAGTTTGTGTGCTTAATTGAACAATGCCGTATAACATGAAACATAATTGAAATTTACCATTGAAGAAATTTACATGTAGAGTATGAACTTCAAATAGAATACAGGGCTTTCCTGCTTTTCTTTCACCATGGCATACTTTATGATCGCAGTTTGTGTAATTCAATGATCCATCAATCACCAGACGGGCAAATACATGGGTAAGACTACATGTAATTTAGCTCATTCGACTTAGTAATGAAAAGTGAATAAGGGAACATCGTAGGCCCATGGTACAAACCTCCTTATATGACATTCACAACAAACTTTGCTCCACGTCCGGATGTCTGGCTATATGAATTGTACTTGACGGTCATAGCATTACTAGTCGATAACACAGGACTTGGCAAAGTCGTCCCTCTCATTTCGCCTGTCCTTCCTGGTACTTGTACATATGCTGAACCACGCAAGTCGATATCAGTGATACGAACCTGAATGGTAGTACCCGATGGGCTCCCTACAAACCAGTAGCAGATATAGAAGGCTCCGTCGAGATTAGGATAGTGGGGTGTTGTCAATGTGAGACTGCGAACAGAGCTGTCCAACAAAATACTGCCGCCGCATGAAGACACCACATAGGTTGATTTCCAAATCTGAGCGTCTGTGTGAATATGGGAAGACATTTCTATGTGAATCAGTGTCAAACTAATTTTTTTTTCAATCAACGGTTACATTTTATTATTTCGATTATATTATCGAGTAAAAACAAACATGTTTCACAATCATCAAGAATCAATATAATAATACCGAATATGTTTAAAAGAAAGTGCATGTGTGAAATATGGGAAGGAATTTCTTTGTGATTCAGTGGCATACACATTTTCTTCAATTCATAAATGAGCAGTCATCTTCAACACGTCGATTATGTTGTAAAACAGAAACAAGAAAGCTGTTTCACAGTCATTGGTAATAGCACTAAATATGTAATTTCACATCAGTAACAGCACTGAATATGTACTTCAATAGTTTGACTGAAATGTTTGCAATAAATAAAATTTTAGGGCTTCATTGCAGATTGAACGTTGAGCCTTCACTGTATGTAATTATGTGATCATGTAAGATTATTTAAGACTTGTATTGAAAATATTCCTAACAAATTTGTAATATAACCTGGAATTTTGCAGTTGATACATTTTTAAAGTATTTGAGTTAATTCTATGAAGATTTTTCTTACGTGATTAGGATATCATGTTTACTTTTTAATACGATCTTGTTCATATTCCATGCATACGTAATATGGTTTCTATAATGTTCATAATTAGTTTTCATACTATGCGGTCATAAGATTTAAATCTCATCTAGGCCTATTGTTTGTTCATCTCACCTGAAATGCTGACATCGGCAAGAAATCCCCGTCCGTTGGCACTGTTGCCGTCATAAAGATTCAACGTCAGTCCTCCACGTGATGACACCCATGGTGGTATATCTACATCTATATTGCCACCAAGTGTCGAGACTTGGTAACTGCCAGAGGTAGACGATGGATGGTCATAGACGTGAAGATATTCATTGCTTGTTGCTGCCTGTACGTCTCTCAAAGTCAGAAGAACTTAATTCCTGCTGCACTTAATTGTATCATGCTATCAAACAACGGATATACCCACTCCATCGTCGCTGGTGGATGTATGACATCGTTTGGAATTTAATTCCTGCTAAGGCCTAATTCTTTTAGACTTAAACTCATGATATCACAGTACTCAAATTGCCGACGTGTTAATCATTATGGTTCATTTTAATCCAAGTTAAATGTATTTAAACAGTTCATTTAAACAAATTCAATACAAAAGTACATGTGAATGACAAAACAGAGAATGGACAATCTACAATGAAATAAAATAAACAAAATTCAACAAAGCCATGTAATCAGTGTGCACTAACCAAAAGAAGTTTGGTGTAAAATGTTTTGGTCCTATCTTACTTTTTAACAATTTCGTTAAGGAAAATGGTAAGAGGTAAATATTATGTTACAAATCCGTCGGGCAGGCAGGTTCTACTGACTTTGAGGGACGTACAGACAGCACCATACTCAGGATATGGAAATGAATATGTTAAGATCTATGACCATCCATTCTCTACCAGTAGCAGCTACTACGTCTCAGAGCTTATTGGCAATATAGATATAGATATATCTCCAATGGTGTCATCACGTGGTTCTTTGACGTTGTGGCTTTATGACAACAACAGTGGTACCAACGGACGTGGTTTCTTGCTGATGTCAGTATTTCAGGTGAGGTGAACAATCAAAAACTGTGGTTGTTTTTAGATCTAGCAACCGTATTAGGAAACACCAATTAAGTCCATTATGGTAACTATACAGTACATGTAAGTAACAAAAAACACTAGGCTAGATGAAAAGATTGACTTAATAACGATCTTTTTTTAATAATATAAATATATTAATGTAATACTATAATTGATAACTGATCATAACATTGACAAAGAAAGTGGTTAAGTATGACATTTTGATACATCGTTTTATCCAGTTTCACCTTTACGTTACTTATATTTTATACACGTATTGAAGAATCATACATACACCTTTACAATGCCACACAGCACTAAGTGTTCATTACCCTTAAAATAAATAATATTACAAGAAAATTCATGGAAATTAAATTACAGGAATACCAGCTTCTGGTGGTCGCATTTATGGCGACAAAATTTATTGTACACATAAACCTAAAGGGACTGCTCCAACAAATACTAATGCAGTATCTATATCTTGACTACTCTACAGTAGCTACCCAGAATAATGTTTCATGTTTGCCACCAGGCCACTGTGTCCAGCTAATTGATACGTATCAGGTATAAATTTGGAGTTACAAACATTTGCTTCACACGATATTTCCAACAGATGCATAGATTTGGCAATCAACCGATGTGGTGTCTTCATGCGGTGGCAGTATTGTATTGGACAGCTCTGTTCGAAGTCTTACACTGACATCACCACACTATCCTGGTGTCGACGGAGCCTACTATTACTGCTACTGGTATGTAAGGAGTCCGTTAGATACTACCATCCAGGTTCGTATCACTGATATCGACTTACGCGGCTCTTGCTTGTCTTGGTTAATAATTCATGGTCTTTCTCTGTGTATGAATGATACATAAAATTAGTGCAAACGCGAGAGCTGTTTGCAATGTATGAGCTAAGCTACTTAAAATATTGGTCCTAGATACTGTGTCTTGTACACGATAAATGAATGCTAAATTTGTAGCGGTAAGTAGATTTTCTAGTACCGAATTTCGTAATTCTGTGAATAGGCCTATTTTTCAAAGCCTCCTTTTCACTTCTATTAATCACGTAATTGCTTTCAAAGTAATGGAAAGTAATGGAAAATAACGGGGAGTAACCTCTTTTTTTTGAAAATCTCGCCCTTAAAGTTTTCAATGAGAGACTTTTAGCCTGATCATTTGGCCGTAAAAAGAAAATCCGCCCTGAAAATTTTCGGACGGATTTCGCCCCCTTTAATTTAACATGGCGCGCCCTGCATTTATTACCTCTTTGTGCCCCCCAAACATATTTCTTACTTTTATTTTAGACACAGGATGTCGTAACACAATTGCTTGGCTGTTGTTTCCCATTAACAATTAAAAATTAATTTTCCACTTGACATTACCACAATATTCAATTAGCTTTTTATTCGTAATAATTATTGTTAGCAGTAGTAGTAGTATAGTAGTTAGTAGCAGTTAGTAGTAGTAGTAGTAGTAGTAAGTAGCTAGTAGTAGTAGTAGTAGTAGTGGTAGTAGATAACTCTATTTACTACGTTATGGGGAAATTTTTCGTCTGCCTCCATTGTTCAATATCCCCCTAACGTAATTTCGTTTGCCTTAACACTTCGGACGCGATTTGGCGTTTCCGACTAGAGGCTCAAATACAGGCCATGTTTCGATTTTACTATATGTATGACTACTCAGAACCTAATAAACAAATGTTGAAGTCTTGAAATGTTTATATCAAACGGTATTCATTTTCCATCCGAAATCGGATCAATAACCGATGGTGTAGCGTGGCATCACTCTCAGTCATTTTAGGTGTAGGAAATAAAAATAATTACATTGCAATGAAACGTTTACTCCTTAAACATTCTGTTATTGAATACGTATCGATACTTTATTCTTTAAAGGTTTGTGTGCTTAATTGACAATGCCGTATAACATGAAACATAATTGAAATTTACCATTGAAGAAATTTACATGTAGAGTATGAACTCAAATTAGGAATAACAGGCTTTCCTGCTTTTCTTTCACCATGGCATACTTTATTGATCGCAGTTTGGTGTAATTCAATGATCCTCAATCACCAGACGGGCAAATACATGGGTAAGACTACATGTAATTTAGCTCATTCGACTTTAGCTAATGAATGAATAAGGAACATCGTAGGCCCATGGTACAAACCTCCTTATATGACATTCACAACAAACTTTGCTCCACGTCCGCGATGTCTGGCTATATGAATTGTACTTGACGGTCATAGCATTACTAGTCGATAACACAGGACTTGGCCAAAGTCGTCCCTCTCATTTCGCCTGTCCTTTCTGGTACTTGTACATATGCATGAACACGCAAGTCGATATTCAGTGATACGAAACTGAATGGTAGTAGCCGATGGGCTCCCTACAAACGCAGTAGCAGATATAGAAGGCTCCGTCGAGATTAGGATAGTGGGGTGTTGTCAATGTGAGACTGCGAACAAGCTGTCCAACAAAATACTCGGCCGCCATCAATGGTCCATCTACTTCGTCACCAAATGTACTGTCCGCTACAGCCGGGTCGACCAGGCCAAACCCAGTGTCCTCTACCAGTAACGTCACGACCATCTACTACTACTCAGCTCGGCAGACGTCCGGACGTGGAGCGAAGTTTGCTGTTTATGCCATATACGGAGGTTTGTACCATGGGTCACAATTTTCTCGTTATCTTATATATAAAATACACTCGTTGTAAATGAGTGAAAGTTGATTCTTTCCCTGTGCAAGAGTGTAGGCTGGTTCGGGCATGGGGAGGTGCACTTCTCGGGGAGGTGAAACAGGGTTGTGCACATCTTAGGGAGGTGGAACTAAAGTTAAGAAAATCAGGCACTGAAAGCAAAAAAGGTGGTGCAAATTTCGTTTTTGCTATTAGGGTGGAACTCCTATGGCTCTGCAGGGGTGCGCGTGCACCCAGTGCACCCCCAGCCTACGCCCTTGCTGTGGTCTTGATTAATACGTGAACTTTTGGTTTTACTGTGTGTATGAACGATAAATAAAAGTAATGTTTTAAATCCACCGTACCATGTATGACCTACGGTAAGTACCTATAATATTGGCCCTAGATACTGTATCTTGTACACGAGAACAGAATATTAAATTTGTAGTGTTGAGTATATTTATTAATACCAAATTTCGGAATTATGTGAATGGGCCTATTTTCTAAGCTCTACTTCCATTTGTTACTTTTTTGCCCTATCTCACAAAATTTCTTGATTTTATTTCAGACAAAGGCTGTCTGTAACACAAATTGTTTGGCTCTAACTGCCGATAAAAATATTCCAGTTACTTTTTACCACATGTTTAATTACATTTTGGGAAATTTACAATACTAATTTGATATAATACACAACATTGTCTCTGCATGTGAAGTTGTTTAAATTTAACATTTGGTGTTAGCAACGCTAATTTACACCAAAAATTTGAATTGGAGGTTTGAGTCCGAGTCAATCATCAATTTCATTGCACTCAATGTTTTGTTTTCTTATTATCTGTAATGTCGCTACAAACGACCGGGGACGTTATTGGTTGGATTTTTGTTTTCAGTACACCAATGAGAGACTATAATGGCTGACCTCTATGTGTTCTCATGAACACAATTGCAAGGATATATAACACGCAAATCATTTTATTTTTTCTAATCAGTTAAAAGAAATTGAAGAATTTCAAAGCAAAAACCAATATGTGACCTGTCACCACGATACCCTGATAAAGTCGCACATCTTTTAAAACATAAACAGTGAAATAAAAATACATTGGGTGAAAAATATGAATATATAAGCTTTTGCAACATGTGAATGTCATAAACCTTTTGATTTTTGAAGACACTTCACTTTTATTTTTTACAACCCAACTAGGATAATTTCCACTTTTCTTAGATTTGGGGTGTGCGACTTTATCAGGGTATCGTGGTGACGGGTTCACAAATTTGAATTCCTCAAAATACCTGAGGAGGAGACAGGAAGGAGACTGTATTTGCAAGCACCGTTTTACCTCATGAGTCCATTCCATTCATATTAATGTACCCAACTTGTCTTCGATTTTAATGTGCCTTAAATTAACAGGTACATCATCCAGAACGCAAGTGGCACTGACATCAGTTCACTACACGCAAACAAAACAACAACCTGCCTCTTGGTCTTCAATGGCGCTTAACCTGTTTGCTGCCGTTTGGTTCATGGACCGATTGGACTATAAATGTGTCTTGGTTCTCTTTGGGTGGATATTCACTCACCAAGGCAAGTATTGCCATTGAATGTAATAGATATTATTATCCGTATCAGACATCTGAGCTGGGCATTTCT
>JZLH01S0028969.1:0-13571 GCA_001188425.1 Eucidaris tribuloides | reverse complement strand
GGCTATTCCCAAGTCTCAAAGTGACAGGCTAACATTGTGGAGCTTCAATTTAAAAAAATTGTCAAATTTTGATATCTGAACTACATAGTAGTGTTCATATGGACAAATAAACACCCTAGAATACAAAAGTTTGGAAAGTTACACTGCCAATGGCAAGTTATGCATGAATAAACAATTAAAACTCGGGGCGAGTTTAAATAGCATAGGTGTACACACAGTAAGTCTATGGGAGAAAATGGGCAGGTGAATCCGATCTACTTACGATTTTCACTTTTTAAAGCACTAAAAAATAATTTTGAAATACAATTTTTTCAGGGCGTCATTTTTAGACCTTATCAAAGATAATGGTAGCATGGGGAATCATGTAGCTCAGATTTTTTTCAACTGTGGTAAATGTTAGCCAATACCTTTAACTTTTTATTACCAAAGAAAGTAAATAATTTTAATTCAATTAATTGAAATGTATTATATTTATTTGAATTAAAAGCATGTACAGTTTACTTTGTGACCAAAGCAGACTCAAGGACACAGTTCTCACTACAAAGATTCTCCATTAATTGGTATAATAAGCTGTACTTCTGGTCAAGTTCAGATTGCCTGTTTGCATGATTTTGATGTCCCTGTCCTTGAAATAAATGACCCCTCCCAGGGTTTGTTCAAAGGCACTGTATAACAGTGTTTCCAGTTTAACCCTAAAAAGGCTGGGGGGGGCGGAATCCGCCCCCCTAGACGTTTTGCGCAATATGTCTGCAACGCGCGAAGCAGTTGCCACGGGGTTTCAAGACTTTTTTCTCTTGAATCTCGCGCATCTTTTGAGACCAAATTTGCGACGTCCAGGTACGCGGTTCCAAAGTTACGTAGCATTTTGTACTTACATGTCACCCCAAAAATCGCTCAAAAACATGATTTTGTGTACAATTTCAATACAATTTCAAAATTCATAAATGTATGCTTATTTCTACTTTTACTGGTTGAAATTAATAAATTTTGTGCCGTTTATGATCGCAAAAGTGTCCCCAACCAATTTCATCGAAAAAACAATAGAAAACAAAAGGTCAAAAAAACAAAGAAATTCACAAAACAATGAAATATATAGGAAATCAATTTTGATTCTGGATTTTTTTTTCAAGTACATTGCTAAGAACACTAAAAAGAGTGTCTAGACAAAAAAATTAGCATTTTTGGAGCTTTAATTAGTGATTTACAGCTTAATTATGATTTTATGCATAAATTAACATAATTAATTAATATGAAATTAATTCCGGGTGATTAACTATAAAGTCTTGTAGATTGCGTGATGGGCGACGCGCGTGCCGATTTTCGGCGCGATCGCCAGCTGGTCGACGGCCAGATACGGGGGGGGGGGGAGGGAGGCGGAATCAGCCCCCCCCTCCCGCCCCCAATTATAGCATAGCAAATAAAGCCAGGCCTGATTAGGTTTAAAAGTATCTGGCTGCATGATTCCGCATGCTACAGTGTCTTCTGAGCACTGGTCTAAAAAATGAAGCCCTGAAAAAAATTGCCAGTTTAAGCCCGCTCCCAAACGCATCAGTAAGTGCTTAAAAAAGTAAAAATCATTGAGAGACAATTCAGCTTTCCCCCATAGACTGCTGTTGCAGAATTTCCTATCGCCCGATAGGAAATTAATAGTGCCAATTTGTATCTGCACATATTGTATAGTGACAGCATACTGTCCAAACTGTTGTGTTCTAAGGTGTTTATTTGTCCAGTCAAAACGTATCAGATATGTCAGATAGCAAGTTTGACCAATTTCTTCCAATCGTTTCTTCCACAGTGTTTTATAAATAGCGTCTTAAAGGGCAATTCCAGGAGAACATTGGACATATAAGTATACTGTCGACAAAAAAGTGATGAAATTTAGTACATTATGGACATTTCCTAATGGATTTCTGCATAGAGAGGGCCTCCATCATTATGACTTTTCACTCACTTTCGCCAGCGTGGCCACTACATGGGCGTCGACATCAAGTTCCTAATCTGTCAAACAGTGACGTAATTACAGTCACGGGGACGAGCGGGCCAAACTATATCCGCCTAGCTGTGGCGATTGCTCGCGCGATGCACGGACTATGTGTATTGTCTATGCGCGTCCAAATGCACGAACGAGCGGACGGGGGACGGTTTATGTCAAATGTCGGGCGTTCACTTCATGGATCAAGTTTAAACAAATTGGACAGGTTTTATAACATCCTGACCCTGAGAGGCAACTGGAATATGTCACAACGGATATCTGCCTTATAATTTAGAAGAGGTATCGGCGAAACATTGGAATATGATCGATTAATGTGGTCTAGGTCATGCATGGTCGAGGCCAATGCTGTGTCGTGTGTGGAAGTCACGAGTGAGCAGAGGTACAGCTTTCGTTCATCAGAGACTGTTTCATGTCATTTCACATCGGCTTTTTGCTGGTAAATGCATGGAGAATCCAGGTGAAAGGGGGTTGCTGAACTGACAAGCTTATAGGTTAGTGATATTTTTGTTGTGATACTTTCATGTTTTTTCGGCCCGTAAGCTGTCGATCCAGATCATCCAGGTTTGAGTGATGTGGGTCACATTCGCCGGATTTGTCGTCTGCTGCAGTTGATTTGCCGTGTCATGACTGAGCTTCGTCGAGGCGAGCCGCAGTCATCAGCAATCTATACCGAGTTGATATTTTACGCAATTTGCAGTTGATGAGAGATGAAATGAAAGAATCAAGACGTGTGTGATTGCTTTTAAGGTACTGTGATTGTCAGCGTTGTTAATTATGTTAGTTTACTTACCAAACTTATATCCATCCTGTTGGGTAGATTTCCCTTGCCTTGGCCCTGTCATGTCGCCACAGCAAACCAAAATCCTCACGCATCGTCGCTCACTCGCACACTCACACACGATCGCGGATTGCGAGTAACACCGTGACAGGCCAACCGGCTATATTTTGGTTAAAATTTTTGAACCTTAACAACATGTTTATAAAAACACAATATGAGTAATGTATTTGAAATGCGTGAAATCAATGCTTATTGTTATTTTTTCTGAAAGCATTCAGATAGAGTGCTATATTTTGTGTTCCCTAAATACGAACATTTTTGACTAGTTAAAAACTGCGAACCAATCACACTCGGAAAATGCATTACGGATATAACGTTCACACGTTTTCAGGCAGGGCTAGGCAATGGCGCGCCCAATTGTGTTGTTAAATCTGTTGCTACCATTGGAGGTAAGTTGCCTTTCAGGGCCGAAGCAGATTTAACCAAACCAACATTGCTACATGATTAAAATGATTTTGATGGCGATATTCAGACTAAACATACAATGTTTCCTTCCTGCGAATTGCCTTTAGCTGATATAAAATAATAGATGGACAAATACTGAGTTTTATTCGACAGTAATCCATTACTCCTCTTTTATTGTTCATCCAATAACTCATTGGAGATTAAGTATGAGATGTCTCAGGCTAGGGTCTATGGAGAATGTGTGTTAATATCAAATCAAATCATCTCTAACATGTTAAATAGTTATTCTTTTTTTGTCTTCTTTTTATTGTTTCTTACCACCAAATACTGTACAGTAATTTGGCAATATACGAATAGGAGGCAATGAGTACGGGGCCTTGGTCTTATTATACTTGGTTGATTACTCTATCCAGATACAATAAAGTACTAGAGCACCTTCGTTCACATATCGCCAATAATGCATGTCAGATTTCAGTCAAATAATTCCCTACCATTTCACGTTTTCTGTGACAAAATGTGATATACCTTTACTTTTGCATTTTCCATATTCAATCCTTTGTTTGCCAAGTCCAACAAAATGAACCTTTGCCCACAAGCCAGTCATCAGTTTAAACTTCTGGCACCAAAACATGAAGTATTGAGCAAATGAAGAATTTTACTTGCACTGATTACCCATAGTTTTTCATTGTGCATACTATCATGTCTTTACAGTTTTTACACCCCACGACACGCCCCCACTGGCATGTGACTTCACACTATCCCAGTGTAGCTTTACATGTGATCAGCTTTATAATGCATGGCAAACAAAGGGTCAATATTAAACAAAACCACAAGCCATTGATAGTCAATATGCAGGCACTTGTGTTTATTTTGCTTTCCCATATTTCAACAATATCCAATTTAAGTATTCTTTCCTTCAAAGTATTCTAGCCTCTTTTACTTCTTTCCTTGCCTTCATTAGGGAGCTTTCGTTTTGACAACAGACGGACTCAAGAACGGTAATCCAATACCAAGATCGATCCTGCGCATGCGCCACCCCCACATCGCACTCTCCGAGGCAGAATCGAGAACGTGTCTTAGCGGATTTGTTCGTTCTCGACGGACGGAGGACAGCAGCCAATCAGCGCCCGTACAGATGATGTCAGTGCAAATATCAACACGTGTTAAGGCTGATGACATCACGCACCATCGATCGTTCTACGTTTTGTATTTGCGAAACTGCCTTGTGGAAGGACCACGGATGAATGGCTAGCTTGATTGCTCACTGTCCTCGTTCTCGTCCGCAGTGGCAAAACGAAAGCTCCCTTTTATCATCTCTTCCCTAACTTCCCTTTTTCCCCGAACTATTTCAAACAAGATTAGCGATCCACTCGACCACCGTGTTCAGGTCTCCTTCGTCATCCTGCCCGTTGCTTCCTTTGACACTGCATTCCGCGAATTCCACTCGATTGGACAACTGAGAGAATTCAAAATCCTTGCCCTGCTTGCCCAAGAACCTGTTGGCATCCCCCGATGAGCCGTCCGTACTGGTCAGTGTGGCGGCCCTCGTCACTCGTAAAGTATTCCTGGATTATGTAAACAACACAAAATACAAAGTACACAAAAGATTAACAAAATGTGACTATAATGAATAGAAAACCCATGACTATATAGGACACACTGGTTAAAACATTACACTAAATAACACAAGAACCTACTCACATTAACAATTTATATTGCAGCAAACCTAAAATTCATTTTCAAGTCAATTATCACTTTCAGGGTTTCACTCTCACGACAGAGCCAAAAAATTTGATTTCAAGTATCGTTAATCTGGTCTTACTCTCCATTCTCATTTCAAATTACTGAAAGCATTAAAGCCAATTCACAAGGTTTTATTTGTCAGAACAGGGCTGTGGGAGCAATAAATTATTGCACGGTCCCAATACTGAATATCTACTTTAACCACCTGAAGACGACTTGATTTCAATACAACACATATTCTCCATAAACCCAACGCAAGATATCTTGTTCTTAGTATGCAACAGGTTAATGTTTGCACTTGTGACTGAAAGGCACAGGACATGCTGGTAAATATCTTTGCAACTCACATTTCCTTCTCCAGCAGCGACTGTATAACTTTGCTTGATTTGGCCATGGTAATGTCTTGCTTGTTGCAAGCCATCAGGAAGGGTGTTGCATTGTGGGATACAACGCTATCGCTGAGTAGGGAATAGACATACTCTGCCACCTCCTTCACCTCCTTCTGGATGGTAGAGCTGTCGATAAGAAACACGACTCCTCTGTGGAGGACAAAAGAAGTTTTGGGAAAGTCAGAATCACAGTTACCACTTAACTATTTTTCATGCCCCCAAAATACAAATACATCACATGTAAGTTTTATTTCTACGCAGTGTTTAGCCTAGTTTGAGGATTGTCATCATTACATGTATATAATTAACCTGTTGCTCCAAGATTCTGAAAATCCATAGAAATCCACAGGGCACATCCCGTTCCCATAGCAAACGGGTTAACTCTCTTATGCGGCAAACTTTGCACCTATACACTTTCAGCCCTGCGCGAATTTCTCATTTCAAACTCAACGTTAAAAGTTATTGACCCTCTGAAAATAATTCAGCACACAGGGGTTCATGATCCAGTGTGCAAAGAGTTAATTGGTACTGATACCACCTCATTTAAATCTAATTTCATTGATTTGTCACAAATCATATCCTGCAAAAATGTGATCCATATAGGATATCTATATCATAATTTTATATATTGTATGAAGTATAAGATTCGCAGAAAGGTATGCACAAACAATTACATTTTTTTGTGTCAAAGAAAAAAGAGTAGCAGAAAAGCAAAAGAACCAAAAGAACTACAATTACATTTGCATTAAAATAATTATATGAGTTCAAGTAAATTTATGAATTTTGTACCTTGACTACCTCTTGTTTTTCAATACCTTATCAAATTAAAAGAGCACAGTAAATAACAACAAAATTACTGTAACATTTTTGCCTGGTCCTTTCTATTTCTTTTCTTTTAGATTTAGTGGAGCTAACCAAATATCAACTATGTAACTTGGGTTGGCCTATATACAAAAATGAATAAATGATATATAGTAATTCCCCACAGCTTAGAATACTCTGCACACGAGAGATAAAAACAGGGAGGTAGGAGTAATATGAGAGACCTCCATGCTGTTCAGCTATCAAACTTGTGGTAGTGTAAGAGCAGTGGTGCATTTAGTATTTTGTCAACAAATCTGTCAACACCCTGCCAACCAAAATGCCACTTATAAACAGTCGGCACCACAAATCTCCAGATCTAGGTACAAAAGGGTCTACAGAAAGCAACATTGTTTTGACCACATTTTGATAACAGCCTTAAAGAGTGCACTGTCAATTTAAGCCTACAACAGATTTATCTTGTTCATCATAAATCTGTTTTTCAACTCAGGCAATAAATCGTGTTATCGACGATGTTTTTTCCACGATAATCGAATGAGGTTTAGATCAAATTTCGCCACCTCTAATGTGCACTGTGCAGTAATATGAGGAAAGAGTAAACACAAGCATTTTAATTTCATGAGATTTATAGACTGCCATATGATCATTATCCTTATGTTGAAATCATGAATCAACAAAGTTGTGTACAAGAAATACACAGTCACTCAACATACCTTGCCTGGTTCTTGAAGCGATTCCAAAACTGTAACCTCTTGCTCCATTGCCTGCGAATGTCAATGACCTCCAGCAGCATTGACCCCTGACCTATGACCTGGTATGGGCCAGTATTCTCTTTGATGGATGTGTAACTGTCAACATACTTCTTGTGTACAAGCTGCAACAAACAATGGTAACATGGATCGTTTTATTTTAGATATTCCCATTGATCAGCAAATGTGGACAATAACGATTGTTGATTTTACTGTTGTGGTTGTACCAGTGAACCAGTAACTTTAATGTAAATTTAAAAATTCCTGGGGTTTCTTTTATATAGCTATCATAATTTCAACTTAGCTTACTACTGTATTTTGACCATGTATTTCTCATGCAAAGAATCATGCTGTGTATTTTTGTGATTAAAACTGATGTGCAACTGATTCCAGCACTACTTCATTTATAAGCACATATTTAAAGGGGTCAACTTGTGGAACTTCTTAAATGCATGCTCTCTTTCAAAAAACAGCATACCTAACTGAGATGTTATAATTCAATCAAACATCTTTTTTTTTGGACAACCAGTTTCTTGTACAGTTGCACACAAGATACGCAAACATGTACATGGAAAAATCCACTAATATTTCAATCTTGATAAACACTGCATTCCATACAAAATTAATTTGGGTCTGATTCTGGTTCACTACTGTTCACAAGGCCCTAATAGATCACAGTACAGTGGGCAACATCAATGTTACCAATTTGGTGTTATGATAGGGAAAAATAAATCAAGTCATTCCTTTTTCACAGGCCGGATGTGGTGAAGTCAACAGCAAAAATGTTTGTGGATGACACAAAAATTTATCGAAAAATATCAAGTATTGAAGATTGTGACAAACTACAGCAAGATTTGAATGCTCTTTCATCTTGGTCTCAACAATGGTTATTACATTTCAATGAAACCAAGTGTGTGTCTTTACGATTTCGTGCAGATTTTGAATATGTTTACTCCCTTAACGGAACTTTTCTTCAAGAAGTTTCAAGTCAGAGAGACTTGGGAGTACTCATTAGCAACGATATGAAGCCAACATGTCATATTACTGAGATTTATAAGAGAGCTAATCAATGAATAGACATGATTAAAAGATGTTTCAGCTGTATTACCGAAGAGAAAATTTGGATATTTTACAAATCTCTCATTAGACTGATTTTGGAGTACGCCTCAGTCACTTGGAATCCAAGAACGAAAAAAAAAATTTCAACTCTAGAGAAGGTGCAGAAGAGGTGTTTACGACTTTGTCCGACTGATATACTTTGCCCATGTAGGAGGAACGCAGATGTGAAATAGATATGGTCAAAACTTATAAATACTTGTCTGGTAGATATAAAACGCCGTCATCTACTTTTTTTGATGTTCCTCGTAGAATGGGCTTGAGAGGTCACTCCCAAAAGATTTATAAGAAAAATGTCAGGACGGAAGTCGGTAAAAATTTCTTTGGCAACAGAGTTATCAACTCTTGGAACCAGTTACCACAAGAAACTATTTCTGCATCGTCAGTAGCTACCTTCAAAGAAAAATTGAGAGCTCTTCCCAAAGGAACTAAGAGCCAATCTACCAAGTAACCAAATAACCAAGAGGCTGCAAACTTGCAAAGACTTGTTCTCAACTTACTCTGGTATACAGCAGGGTCTTTCCTGACTCACAAAGACCAACCAGGACAACAGCACGTCTGTTATTCCTCCTACTTGAAAATAATTTCAGAATCACTGCAAAGAAAAGCAAAAGATAAACAATTTGAAAAATATTAAAGGTAAATGACATGATTGGGGGTAGTCCTCAACTTGGGCTGAAACTACTCTAGAATCGAGTAAACTATGCAAGGATTCTCCTGTGAAAATCTTGTAGACAAACACTGACTCATTCTAAAATAACCAATGTAAATATCACTCGTAGCACGGAAACCTGCTGTGTGGTTCTCTATGGGGCTTATTTTTATCGTCCCCAGATAAAATTAAGATACTCCTATGTTTATGCTTGATTCTCCTCAAGTAAACAAATTACAGACAAATCCTCCCAGGTGGGAGATCCACTCCTGCTAGTGTATAGTTGGTATATATTTCATCTCATTTGGTTCTTGAGGCATTTTCAAGTGTTCCCAATCATGTCACTAACCTTTAATAGGATCGGGGATTCGGGGTTCAGAAAGTCAGTCAGGTCCACTAAAATTTACAAGCTGAAGTGTAGACTACAGACATGTCACAATTATTTCTGAGGGTCTCTGTGCATAGATATAGACCTACCTACATACACAAAAGACTTTGTTGTATGAAATTAAATCAAATGAATAATTTCATCACAGATTGTACAAGGTTACAGTGATGGTAATGCACTAGCCTATTACACACGTGAAAGCTTTATGCCCAAAGGTCATATCACACTAATAACAGATTCTGAATGCCTATCTTTTTTTTTAATTAATTATTGAAAAATCTGGGGGGGGGGAGAGGGACCCCCATGATTTTCGACTACATTGTACAGTATAGCATCCAAAGCAGGTGTTCAGGTGATCTGAATTATACCTCAGCTGAAAGATCAGACTCTGACTCAGAATCAGTTATTGTGTTGGGCATAAAGCTTTCAAATGATGAACTATGCTGAAACTAAACTTGCACTTTAACTTGTGTACCAGTAAAACATATATGGGCAACAAATTTTGTGTTATGAAAGACAGTAAAACTTTAAAAATTGGCCAACATAAATTAGGGCCGTCATCAAATAAAAATTTCTCTTTCGACATGTCATCTCAAATATTTAGCCGACAGACACAGCTGTCGACAAAACAGTGGTCAGATAAATTGGGACATTGAATTCATAAGACAGTCTTACACCACTGTACCTATACATGTTTAAATACACCTGTACTGTGGCTACATACTACAGGGGATAATTAGCCTACCAGGGGGCCCCAATGATGACTGACATCGCTATTGAAAGCAGCATGTGGAATTTTGAACTTTGGACTTTCAATTAACTGGCTTACTGCATGCATGGATCCTATTACCATGCTGCATGCCAGGGCTTGACCACATCATCAATTTCCGGGGAACCAAGATTCTTATGGTGTAGTGGCGTCGTCGACAGGCCTTCTGTTGGAAAGCTTGTCGAAATAACTGTATTTTGACTGAAAGACGATATATCGACAGAGATTTTATCTTACCGACGTAACAACACACAGGGTATCAAAGTATAAATCAAGGATCCTAACAATGTCCATCTCCACAGCCAGCCAGTCACTTCTCAAAAGCCAAGCATTTTTTTTTCTTTCTCACACTTGCAGAAGGTTATAGAAACTGAGAACCATTGTTCTGAGTGTAATCTACACCATAAGAATCTTGGTTCCCCGGAAATTGACAATGTGGTCAAGCCCAAAGTTCAAAATTCCACTGCTGCTTTCAATAGCGATGTCAGTCATCATTGGGGCCCCCTGGCAGGCTGATTATCCCCTGTAGTACATGTATGTAGCCACAATACAGGTGTATTTAAACATGAATAGGTACGGTGGTGTAAGACTGCATTATGTCTGTCCCAATTAATTAGACCAAGTTGTGTCGACAGCTGTGTCTGTCGGCTAAATATTTGAGGTGACATGTCGGAAGAGAAATTTCTATTTGACGACGACCCTATTATGGTGTAGATTACACTCAGAACAATGCTTCTCAGTTTCTGTAACCTTCTGCCAGCGTGAGAAAGAAAAAAAATGCTTGCTTTTAGAAGTGACTGCCTGCGGAGATGACATTGTTAGGTCCTGATTGATACCGTGTGTTGTTGTCGAAAAGATAAAATCTCTGTCAACATATCGTCTTTCAGTCAAAATACTGTTATCTCGACAAGCTTTTTGACAGAAGGCATGTCGACGATGCCACTAACATACTGTATACGCTGAATATTTTGCGGTGGTTTTATTTTCGCGAATTTCGCGACTTACTGAACGCGAAAATTTTCACTTCCCAATATTTCTGTACAAAGTGAATGCAAGTACAATAAAATCGCGAAAACATACACTCGCGAATTCCCCGTCTTGATGTAAAATCGCGAAAATATATGGACGCGAAATATATGGCGTATACGGTAAATACATAATTTGAAATTTGCCCATCACTCAGACTTTTTTTTTTCCAATTCAAATGATTTTTATCAGCACGCCACAGATTTTTGTGACTGTGCAAGAAATACTTCTGCTATTACTCATCTTATCTACACGTTTGCTAGGCATTTAAAAAAAAACATTTGTAACATTTTGAATTTAGTCTACCATGTGCATGTCTACCGCACGTTATTTTCTCCATAAAGTTGAGTTTTCATAAAGCATCACTTGATTTTAGTTACTCCTTGGCCTTGTGACACACGTACAGTACACTGAACTGAGCAGTCAGAGAACAATCCCACATCGCACAAACACACAATCGACTTCCTTCGAGTTCGCATCGCATACACGTTTAACACAACTACTTCATTTTACGTATCCATTGCTATTCAACAGTTCAAATCACCCATATGGTCTCGCATGCAACACATTCGAGAGCTGTTCTTTAGCAAACCAAATCAGTTCATAAACATTTTTACTTACGGATCGTTAAGATGATAACGATTACTGCAACTCCTACCCCCAGAACGATGGGATCTTGTTTAGAAACTTCTGATTTTACATTTTCAAAATATCCTTGTAACACGTCAACACTCCTCGGACTCGACATCTTGGCAAGTTGGGCAAATTTTAGGTTATACCGCCATCTACGTTACCTGTTATCACAACTACTGTAATTCGCATCCATATATTTTCGCGATTTTATTGTATTTGCATTGACTTTGTACAGAAATTTCAGGAAGTGAAAATTTTTGCGTTCAGTAAGTCACGAATTTCGCGAAAATAAAACCACCGCGAAATATTCAGCGCACACAGTGGCTTTCTCAATTTCAATTCAGAAGGTAATGTTTTACAATCTGTTGTGATAGCTTCAAAACTCCGACTCGCATTGAAGATTCGTGAGTCCGAAAAGAAAAAATAAAGTTTTTTAGTCACAGGGGTGTATCCAGAATTTTTTTAATGAGTCGAGATCATATTTTTTGGACATTTTCAGAATGAAATAACAGCAATATGTGATTAAAATGTATACCTGATCAAATAAAACGGCCCTCGAAAAAATTGTCTTGGAAAAAAAATATGAACATTTTTTATAATTTTTTAAAATTTTTATTATGTTTTTTTTTGGGGGGGGGGTGTGACCTTCACCCTGCCCCCCCCCCTGCATATCCATCTTACAACAAGTTTTGTATCTTGATTGAAAACTTTTGAATTGAGCTGAAGACGAAGTACTCACTCTCTCGATTTGAGGTGAATTTATTTCAAAAATATCCCTCGGCGAATAGTTATGACTTTTTCAGCTATTTAACCGTGACATTAGTGTGAAGAAAAATTGTCTGTAAATGAATCGATATGGTTCAGATGCACCAGAGGGCATGCAAGGGCGTTTTGCTGGGGGGGGGGGGGCAAGGCACCGAAATGATACGACAACTCCCGACACCGAATAATTCTGTTGTGTAAATACAGTATAAATGATTTATCGATGATAGTAATTTAAATCACAGGGGCGGAATCTACTTTTTGTAAGGGGTTTTTTGAATCGGATGGTATAGAGAAAATAAAAATATATATTTTGCCGTGGAAGCCCGGGAAAATTTTAAATTGTGTATGTTTGCACGCGCGAGCGCGCCAAAAAATTTTAGAATTGTGTATGTTGCGTGCAAGCGGAGTGAAAATTTAACAAATTGTTTGTTTACAGCGAGAGCCTCGACATTTAAATGATATTGTTTGCGGGAGCGGCAAAATTAAGATTGTGTATGAAAATTGTTTTGCATCTGTTTTTAAAACAAATTCTGTATACGTTTTGGTTTTCCTGACATCTACTAACATAATAAGACCATACAAATCTTCACTGGCAGCCCAACGGGGGGGGGGGGTAAACACCCTAACCTCCACCCTTGTAGATCCGCTACTGATACAACTATAAGAAGTAATCCCAGCAAACACGAAACGTCCAGAAAACGTTTTCTCTGCGTTTTAGAAAGGTCCGATGCGTTTTCGTGCGAAGGAAACGTTTTTAAAACGTTTTAAAAACGTTTCGTTAGGGCGAATATGCTTCTTCTACTAATAATGGTAATGTATGCGCGAGTGAGCGAAGCTTCAAACATCAATAGATTTTCAAGTCAAAGAAACTTGACAGTTATATTTCTACAATCGTAACAAAGCCTTCTGATGTTCTGATATTATTTATATCAGCACTCAGCAGTACTGTAATTTAACAGGAACACACAAGTATAATCATGCAACAAATTTTGTTATTCAACATTGCTTGGGAAGGACATTTTTCGAAGTCTATGAGAATAGGAACGTGTGGGCAAATTAAAGGCAATTTGTGGCTTTTGATTTGGCTGGTGAACGAGGAACGGACCGAAGGGCAAAATATTTCCATCCACTTCACATGGTGGAGCTAGTGTGCCCCAGTATCAAATAGCGTTCTATTCTTTTTTTTTCCCAAGATTTTTCTTAAATGTACACGTTGCTGAAATGTTGAATCTTTCAACAGTTTAATGTTGTAGGCCTGTGAACATTTTGTCGGTACAACACCA
>JZLH01S0028965.1:0-18955 GCA_001188425.1 Eucidaris tribuloides | reverse complement strand
AGCAGCTGTTGACCTTCTCAGAGACACTAGTAACATTGGGGATTATGTGCTTAGAATCTTAAATTGGAAATATTGTTAAACGATGCATTCAAAACAATATGACATTCTGCAATATATGGCCATCACAATGCATTGGTTTCTGTCTCAATTTGCTGATCAAGCCAAATGATACACATCACTTCTTACATGAATTTGGGCTATGAAACCTGACCCTGATTTGAAAATAAAACACCATTTTATAAATCAAACTTTAATAATACAAGAACAGCTGATTACATACCTCTCCTTCCAGGTCTGGCACTCCTATCACTGTGAAATTGAATAAATGAAAAATTAAATAAATTGATATTTATATAACGATGGATCAATAGAGTTACACTTACAGTCAGTTTCTTTATTTTTTGTTCTTTAAAACTTGTAAAATGTAATTGCAGAATTTACATGTGATACAGTTTATATCAAATTATATTTAATGAATGGGATAACAGAACTGTAAAAACACAAACAAGGACACTCTTCCATTATGTCTGTTAAACATCAGAAACTTTGATTCTAAAATAATTTACTACAAAAGTTTTAGCCATTACTGTTATTAATATTATATTTCATTAATAAAACATTAATAAAATATTAATAAAATAGTTTTGTCACTTACCCAGGTCTAAATGATGGTGATACCACTCCTTTACAAAAAATAAGAGAAAGGGACAAAGAAATTCAAATATCAATATATGAATCAAAATGAAGATGGTAAGTTAAAGAACTATCATTACATTAAAGCTAAATGACATGATTGGGGGTAGTTAAAGAGAATACACAGTACTGGTTGATGATGGAAAATCTTTCATCAAAATTTCACATTTCCATAATTTCCAGCGGAGAGTAAATTACATTTGCATTATAATGTGGGACTAATTCACTTCATATGCAATGAAAAGTTGAGGAATTGGCAGTTTGAGTACCCGACGGAGTAGGCTCCGTTGCTGCAGTGTGTATGACAATTAACATAGTCCCACATATAGACTTCTGTGTTAGTACTTTGTCAGTAGTGGGGATTTGTGTAACAGATATGTCCAAAACGAAGTGTTCTGATGTTTTCAACTACTCTCTCCTGTGCTATAGTGACATTTTTAGAATACCATCTGTTCACAGAAGGTTTGAAAGCAGTTGATATTAAAATGTTGTTGTTCTGCAAGTAATCAACCAGTACTGTGTATTCTCTTTAATAGTTATCAACTTGGGGTAAAACTATTCTAGAATCAAGTAAACTATATGTAAGGATTCTACTGTGAACATTTTGTAGTCAAAAGTTGACTCATTTTAAAATAACTTCCATCAGTATGCCTTATGACAGACAAATCTGTTGTGTAGCTTTCTATGGGATTTAATTATCTCGACCCCGAGAAAACAGACTGCTGTTATGTTCAGTTGTTCACGCTTGATTCCCCTCAAGTACACAAACTCAAGACAAATCCTTCCAGCCAGGAGATCCACTCCAGCCGGTGTATCTTTGGTATATCTTTCAACCAGTTTGGTTCTGAAGGCATTTTTTTACATCTCCCAATCATGTCACTGCCCTTTAACAAGGTTTGAAGACTTCATTACCATTTAAGCATATTCAAGACAATTGCCAAGTAGATTAGAAACTAGATTGGAAAACAGATACCTGTTACAAAAAATAGGCTGGATAACATATTGCAGCAGATTCAAAAGAATTTCTTACTTAGTGGTGATGGAGCAGCAGCCTGTGGCTTGACTAGTGGGGCATTCTCTGATGTTGCTCTCCTTCCTTCAAGCTCTGTTAATCTGGAAAGAAATAGAGTAGATAATAGTTGGTTAATGACAGAGACATTAAAATAATTGAATGAAAAGTCTCAGTTATATTGGTGTTGAATTTTCATGTAGTAACTTAAGAAAGAAGTCAAGAAAGTTAAAAAAGTAAACAGGTTTCTAGCAAAATTAGTTGTTTTGCATTATTTTACATAACATTGATGAAGTTCAGTTGTCATTTTCAACATCACAACTGTGAATTTAAAGCCAAAATTTTGGTAAAAAAATACAAGTTTTACATCAGCCTTTACAAAGTAGTCTATTGTCACCCACGACACACTAACGTATATGGAAAGATTTCAGAGCGAGCAATTTTCAGGGCATTGATTAGATAATATAGGTGTATCTTAAAAACACAGTAAGAGATAAATTCATTTTCAGCATTTAATAAAGCTATACTAAGACTTTTAGAACAACTCACCTGTGTCTTAATGTGGCTGCCTCTCTCTTGGATTCCTGTAATTCTCGCTCTGCTGCTCTTGAGGCAAGCTGAATATAAGTATTCATAAAAAACACAAAATCACCAGTTTATTTTACAAAATCAATATTTATAATTTTTAGCAATGATAAATTTGTTAAATGTTACATTGTTTTGTCATAATCATAACTGAACAGGTACATATGAATGAGGTTATTTCAAGAATACACACACAATTGCATTTGACCTGTTGCAAACTAAAAACAAAAGATCCCAGGCTGGGTTCTACTTAGAACGCACGATTATTGAAACAAAAATCATCTCCAATGGGTAAACATTTAAAATCTAATTGTGTTTTCCTCTATCTGAAAATAACCGTTTTGCCATGCCATTAATCCATATATCAGCATCTCTATCTTTTAGTTATCGACCACTATATCACCCTACAATGTACAGGACAGAATCCTGATGGTTTTTGCATGACATTCAAATGACACCATCAGTGAAATAAAATTGCATAAGTTTCTAAAATCGTCTGAAATGTCTTCTCAGCTGTTAACTCAAGAGCTCGAAGGTACCATTTTAATTGCTGACTTAGTGCTTCAACGTCCATTGTATAATATTGTGAATGACACAACACATTTTATGCATTTGTTATAAATGTCAAAACGGATTTCTCTGCACATGCTGGTACAGATTATTTCATGTTTATGTTTTTTAATTTGTTTTGATTTTTCATTTATCTTTCTCTTCAGATTTGAAATCCTGTAACATCATTATTATTTTACCTTCTCTTGGTAATGGCTAACTATCAAAGATATGAAGTCACATGGTGAAAACTATATTGTCAAATGATTTTGCTCTTTCTTGTATTCCCCACGTACCAGCCACAGATTAAATTTCCATGCATTTTGCTGTGTTGCCAAACACTTACCCAGCTTTCATGTGATTTCTTTTCATGGGCTGCAATCTGTAAGAATGAAAATTAATCAGCAAAAATGGTCATTACAGAATACACAGTACAGTACAAATAAAATAATTTATTTCATTTGTTGATTCAAATTGTTTATTTCATCTTTAAATACAAACTTACATGGGTAACTTTAGTTAACATACTTTTAGAAAGATTCTTTGAAATGGTGGTACAGTGTCATATTGGTATACAGATATATATACAAGATATCTCATCTCAAGTTATATGGAAAATGCAAAATCAAACCATCAATAAGTAGACAATTTTTTTTCATTGTACTGAATAGGAGACTTCTCTTACCTGGGTTCTAAAATTTCTTTCTGCCTTTTCTAATTCAGATTTCAGATCAGCAATTTGTTGTCTGTCACAGAAGAAAAAACACATTACGTCAACATTAGCGTTTGGTAGCAACGACAGTTAGATATTTGCCTTCAATAAATACAAATCAGAAAACCAACAGTATAAACAGTTAATAACTCCTAATGTGCTTTTCACCAAGTCTCCGTCTGGTAGGAGTACGTTATAAACATTTCTTTCAAAATCACATTCTTGCTGTCATTGCGCACAATACCGGGCCTTTTGTGAATAACGTGCCAGATGGACAATGTTGTCAAAAATGGATTGAGCCAAATTATGCAATACGATTCACTATAACTATTTTTGGGGGGAATTTGTGCCGCTCAGAGGACAAAGCACATCACTGTAAATATCAATGGGGTAACAAAGCACATTACAAAATGTCTTAATTATCATTACAAATATACAATGATTTAAAATAAACTGCTTTTTTTCCTGCAAGTTGCTACTGAATTTTTTAAACCACACATGTTAAAAATAATAATAATCACCACTCACCTATAATTATTTAAATCAATTTCAGCACTAACAGCTTTCTCACTCAGAGTAGAGACTTGTTCCGCGGTCTGTAATTTAAGAGCTTCTTCTCGTCCCAGTTTCCTGTAAGTAAATAACATACAAGATAAACATCTACTTCCATCTGGGGTAAAACCTACCTTTCCAACTGCTTATATAATATTATTTTTGGCTCAAACCAGTTTATTTGTAACTATGACAATGAATAGGTTGTGGGCTAACAGGCAACATAGGAAAATTTTTCATGAAGCCAGGTGGAGAATTCAAAATTCTTTATGATATGATGTACATTAATTGACCATACTCTATCACTTAATGTCAAAGGTGATGGCAATTTAGGTTCAAGATTTTCCAGACCCGAAAATGTGTGTGCTATCTTCTCCATTAACTCCACGTTTCGTGAAAAGAATCTCTAAGACTTCACAGGTGAACATTGCTTCAAAGAAGAGTATATGTTGAATGAAGCAAAGTGAAGAAGTGGATAAGGACAATTGCTGTGAGAGTGAAGTGAATCTCGCTACCTCTAACAGAGACAAAATCGGATTTAAAAATCTGGATTACCACTTATTACACTACTCCACAGATTTTGCATGTGATATTTTGAGTCTGGTGCTGAAAGGATTAAGCCACACTCTTTGATCAACTCATAATCCTATTTCCCTTCCCCTCCACTACATCCCTACCTCTGTAGCTCAACCTCCTTGCTCTTGAAGTATTCCTGAAGAACCTCCAGCTTGGTCTGGGCCTCGTCATATTCAGTCTTGGCCTTGGAGTGCTCCATGCGGAGGACATCCATCTCCTGCTCCAGGGATCCCATCTTGGTCTCCAGCTCCCTCTCTGCATGGATCTCTGTGTCAAGTTTCTCCTGGAGTTCATCTCGCTCCTTCAGGACCAAAGACAGTTTAGCATTCACCTGGGGAGGGGAGAATGATTGTACATTATGCAATTACAATAAAGATTTAAAGCGCAGTGACATAATAGTGAAGTCAAAAATGTCCCAAGAACCAAATGAGGTAAAACATACTAATGTATACACTGACAAAAGTAAATATTCAGGCTGGAAGAATTTGTCTTGAATTTGTTTCAACATTACTTTACCAGTGTTGAATTACTCTCTGTCCCTGATGAACATTGATCCCATAGAAAGCTACACAATAAATTTCACTGTCACAGCAGTCTCTGATAACAATTGTACAACAAAGAGAAAGTGTATGACTGAAATTTTCACAACCAGAAATTTTAAACAGTATATCACTTGATTCTGGGAGCATTGTGTCCTAAATTGAGGACACTTCCAATCTTGCCATTTCCCTTTAACTACAATAATTACCATGAGACAATAGGTGTCACAAGTCATCTAAGAACATTTGGGAATTAAAGAGTTCACAAGATACAGCAGAAATTTTGGTGACTTAAAATATAAGAAATACATTACATAAATTTCCCCTTCAAATCTCATTTCTAACACATTTATGTGTTATTTCAATATTTTTCACCTAATTTGTGATTGTCCATAATCACAATGCCTTCAGTCTAGATGTAAACTTGCCTTTGCAATATCCAGTAAAAATAATAATGGTTTGATTGAAAATTTTGTACGGGTGTGTTAACACTGAGTATTCTGCTGCCAATCTAAACAGGGATTAGTTTTATTTGGGGAAAATCTCAGTTAATATGGTTAATAAAAATAATTTGAAATAAAGGACTTACTCTTGTTACATCCATCAGCTGCTGGATTTTGGCTTCTGAATCAACCTCTGAAAAAACAAAGCAAAACACTTGTTTAACCCGTTGGAGACTAAGTACGAGTTAACTCGTGTTAGAGTCTATGGAAAATGTGTGTTATGGCAAAATAAACTAGTCTCCAATGGGTTAAAACAAATCACTTTGCACAATGATAAGTACTAGTAATTTAGACATATCCGAAATCTAATAAGACATATCAATGGTTTTGACAGGCACTCAGCAGATTAACTCAATGCTGTACTCAAGAACAAGAAATAATCTATACTCAAAATTCACACAAAAAGTGATTTCAAAGTGCATGTACACAAATATTCCATTTTGCACAGACTGCATGAGTTTATTCAAGTGATGTAATTGGTTTATTCTCTGATAAAGCTCTCACTCCTTGTATGGGTACCACATATGGACACAAAAGCGGTTGAAGGTGTAGACAATCAAAGAAATGGAGGTGAGGTACAACAGTATAGTTAAATGAATTGATAAACTATTGATATACGATTGATATACTATGGCACTTCGACCCTAAAATACCACAACCATATCCTTTATTTTATACAAAATGTGGAACATAAAAATATCTAAAACATTGCAGTGCTTCACCAGGCAACACCATAATATCATAGTGTTCTTGCTATGAACAAATTGCTGAATACTGTTATACACACCTGTGCCTTCCTTTTGTATACTTTGAATACCTTTCAGTTGCAGAAGGCAGTCTTTTAGCACCTGTACAAAACATATAAAAAACAAACACTTGTTTCTAATAATAATTTTTACCACTTATATCATAATTTATGCTGATACATCTACTAATATTACTTTGATCACTGAAATAAGCATCTCTATTATTATTATTTCATAAAATCAAATCACAAACTCAATTGTTAAATCAATGCAATAATATTGAATAAGGAAAATTACACACATAAATTAGTTTCAGCAGCAATAACTTTCAAGAAATAGACAATGAATATAATGCATCTTCTTTCACACTAGAATATAGGCTGAATATTATCACAGGTTTGAACAAATTGCAGTAACATATTAATGAACAATTATCATCTATTTCCATGATAAATCTGTTTGTCTCAAATACATGCTTACAGAAAGTCCAGCATATTTGACATACATGGGCATGTGGCATAAAAATAAAAATTAATTTAAAAATGAAGATTCACACCTCAATTTCATTATCTTTAAATGTCACTGATTCTTCAAAGTCTCTCTTCTCAGCTGTTAATAGTTGTATTTGTTCTGTCAGCTCTGAAACTCTGTAGGAGAGTAAAATAATAGCATTATGTTTTTCAAAAGACGACACTAGGGCATAAAATAAAGGTGCAATTACTAAACAATTCAATTCGGTTCTACTTTAGATAAAACTTCACAAGTACATTCATATTCACATTCCATTGTAATGTACAGCATATAATCTATGGTTCACAAACTAGACAGTGTATTACAAAGTGAACACTAAAACATTGTGTTTACAATTTGTATGATATAAAAAGGGCTCATCAATTAATGACCAATAATTAACTGGGATATCAACATTTATATAATTCTTCACACCCCTCATAAGGATTTAGTAGATCTCCCCACCCCCGGAAGTTTTAGTTATTTCATCACAATATTTGATTACTACAAATGGTGAATGTTTATTTGATCTTAATTACTCCAGATTAATCTTAGACTACTCTATGTAGTTTCTGCACGTATACATGTCAATCAAAGCATTCTTAAGCAGTAAACACATTCATGTCATTGTTATGGATAGTCAATGGTTTTGACTAAAAGTGCATTTTTAAAATCATAATACCTGTAAATAAATTTGTATGGGAATGGTACTTTGCAGAAAAGAAAACCTGCATGCATTATGTTTCTGTCCTTTTTCATATAAGGCTATAACAAACTGAAGATTAAAAGATTATGGTATGATTCCTGAAATACTCCAAATGATTTTACGCAAACCAACCTTTCATGCCATCCTGTTATTTCTTCTTCCAACTAAAAGAAAAATGACAACAAAAGAGAACAAAATTTGTAATCAACAATCATATAAACACAGTAGTTTGGACCAGAGTATCAATATATGAAATATAAGCCCCCCCCCCCCAAAAAAAAAAAAAAATAGTCACCTACAAATGTGTTTTCCACTACTACTGTAAGTTTTACAATGGTCTTCAATAAATATTCATTAATATACAGTTATTGTATAAACCATTCACTGCTAGACTAGGCTGATCCGCTTGGAACAAAGTACTTACTGAAATTCAGGTCAATTTGCTGACAGTGAGTGGACAATTTATGTGTGCATTACTCTGCCAATAGGTGCTTTTTCAGAACTTCTAAGTGCAAACTTACTTTCAGTGAGTATGTAGTCAAATGTTGCCCAGCATGCATAATGTAAAACTGAATGACTAGTTTACAAGGATACACAAAATGTACAACTGCCTAAAGAAAAAAAAATACTTACCATATTTTTGCCTGAAGCCAGTTGTTGATTCTGTTCTTCTAATGATGCAATTTCTTCACTGAGATGAGAACGTTCCTGTTCACCTGTATATACTTTTCCTTCAAGCTGTGAGTGATAATACAGAGTATACAATTAAATTGAGGTTTAGGTTCTCCAAATCCTTTAAAGCATTCAAAACAGAGAAACAAATAAACACCCACAATGATGAAACTGCATAAGCTTTCATTACAACAGTGTACATTAAAAAAAAATCTATTACAGTACATAAACATTTATCCCCTGAAGTAATTGCTAGCAAACCAGTAAACTACTTTGTTTCTTCCACACTCCTGTAATGTAATGAGAGAATAATCAACATGTACGAACAGAGTAATATTCAGTAAAATTATACTTACATCTTGAAGTTTTGAAGTTAGATCTGTTACTGCATTTTGTGACTTCTTTACTTGCTGTTCCAAAGACTTTATCTAGGAAAAGGCATACAATGGAAAGTAATAAATATATGTGACAGTAATGAAGAGCTTCCGAAATACATCATTATATTTCTTCAAAGAAATGAAAGTATTTTACAAGAACTACTTCTTCTAGTTGGCAAGCCAACAGTAATGCTAGAGTTGACTCATCATACATGAATGATTTCAAGTAAATATTTAGCATTTACTTTTCTTGATATCTTCAGAAAAGTGTGAAGTATGTAAACCATGAACTATGTGCAAACGTCCATCAAAAGAATATAATTGATATTTCCAAAGTTTGGAGTAAGTTTCCGCTCAAGAAAACAACCTTGATCTGATTCCAAAAATATTTATTTGTTTGCTATAATTAAAAGTGAGAAACATGCAGTGACTCTTAACAGTATATCTACATTAAATGTTTTATTTTACAAATCTTTAATACAAATGTTAAATGCTATATTATTACAATTTTGAATTATTTTGGTTGAACATTTTCTCACAAAACTTGTCCCGTCTTGTTGTATCGATGTGAATGATTTGTATGTTCTTTTGAAGCCCACTCCAGCATTGATGGATCCCATTCACTTACCTTTTGTTGGCTTGCTTCATTTTCTGTTGATTTCTTTTTCAAAGCTGCCTTGATCTTTTCCATTTCTCCCTTTTGCTCCTCCACTGCTTGTGTTAATTTCTTGTAGTTTTTCTATCAAATAGAAACATTTATGGGATCATACAGTAACAAACAATGACATTTCAATGGCAAATTCCAAATTAATCACATTCTTTCCCACTTAATACAGTCAAACATATAATTCTATTTGTATACATGTTTCACTTTGAGATGTTGTGAGAGGTATCAGGGCTTAGAATCGAAATTTTGAATGATGTAAATTTAAACTTAATTTGTGGAAGCTCTGAGGCGCAAAAATGCAATATACTGCATGCATTTATCTGTTTGCAGACACAAACTTTAATCAAGTTAATCAGATGTTGATTTTAAGTTAATATTGTTCTATTGTGAAATTGGGTCAACACAAAGTACACAAAAAACTTCTTTCACTAGAATTGTTTAATGGAACTATTTTTTGCCCCCATCCCATTCATATACAAAAACAAATAATTTGTTTCAATTGGCAACAAATTGAACATTATCTGTATCGTGAATAACAGTTGGAGAGTCAGTATATAGCACAATTAAGTTGCTACAACTAATAGTCATATATTCAATCTGCAAAAAAATTTAGAAACAATCTCACCTCTAATTTAGACCTGTCTCGGTGCACTCCGTCAGTCGCTGACTTGAGTTCAAAGTATTCTAGATTTTGTTTTTGGAATTGTGTATTTGTCATCTCTAGTGTGTCCAGTACTTCAGCCTTCTGGGCAGTAAGTGTCTCTACTTCTTTGATGAGAATTTCTTGCATACCTGAGGATACAAATTGAAACAAAACCACAGAGGACTGTTATTAAAACAAAGGTGCACAATGCACATGCCAATCATTTCTAACATTTCTTACAATGATAGTAATTTTAATACCTACTTTGAAATGAGAGTCTCACTTGACAACTTTTACATGCAGTTGATCAGCATATGTTACAATTAATACTAATATAACAAGGACCTCAAATAATTAAAAACTCTCTTCAAATATGGCTATTTCATTTACCAGACAACAAATTACTTTCATGGAACTGCATTTCACATTCTCCAATATTTTTGTGATAGTTAAAGCCACTGGCTAACATTTACCACAGTTAAAAAAATGTGTGCTACATAATCCTCCATGCTCCAAGTGTCTTTGATAAGGTCTAAAAATGAAGCCCTGAAAAAAATTGTATTTGAAAATGACGATTTAGTGCTTTAAAAAAGTGAAAATCGTAAGTTGACCAGATTCACCTGCCCAGTTACTCCCATAGACTTACTGTGTGTAGATCAAGGCTATTTTTTACTTGCCCCATGTATTAATTGTTTATTCATTTATATCTTGCCAGTGACAGTATAAATTTCCAAACTTTTGTATTCTAGGGTGTTTATTGGTCCAGTTGAACACTACTATGTAGCTCAGATATCAAAGTTTGAAATTTTTTTTTAAATTGAAGCTCCACAATGTTAGCCTATCACTTTAAATAGTCCTGGACCTTTTACACTATGAATAATTTTTGGATAACCTGTTATTATAATACTTAACAAATGAATTACACAGGAAAGTCTGTAAAACTTCTTTCAAGGGTAGTCTGCAGTAGCTGTAAGAAAGAAGGTCCAGTAACAAGACCTTTATATAAATAAAACATAGAACGTTTACTCAAACAAATACTCACTCCTGCTGCTCCTGGAATTACACAGCTGTAAGATAGAAAAGAAAAGACATGTTAATAATAAGTTTATTTGAAAACTCATGTTTTTTTTGTTTTTGTTTTTTATCTAAATTCAGTTTTGAAAGCTTCTGGAGATACACTGCTAAAAAGTGTTAATATATGAACACAACTTTGTAAACATCAAACAGGAAATTAGTGGATTTGACACAGTCTTTTTTTTCATGTACAGATACAAACGAGTCACAGAAATGTACAAATAACATAAACTCCTCAAAAAAAGTTTGGAAATCTGACTTTGATCGATTATTTCTCCCTTCCTGTAGTAGCAATCAAGGCATGTTTGGAACCAGCAGAAAGATTATTTAATTTTCTTTAGAATAATGCCCTACTTGTTATGATTATACTATCGGGGAATGGGCAGTATTTGAAAATATGGCATAATGTGTAAATTGAAAAGCTGGAAATGACCGGTGGTCATGATGAGTCAATAAGGAACGTATTGTTTTGTATGGAGTCATGTCTTTTGTTTTCAGCTGGTCAGACATGAATGTCAGTTTCAAAAGGAGCCCATGCCACTTCATTTGTTTATGACTTTAAGACTGAATGGTTTGGGTTCTATTTTTGAATGCCCATACATGTTTTTTGTTCCGTTTTTTTTTTTTTGTCGTGCTTGCTTGCTTGTGCACACATTTGCTTGAATCCATTATAATGTTCGTGCAACAATGCATAATGACCGACAGACATTACAAAACTCACTCATCAACAGGGAATAAGAAATTAGGTGACTTACCTAACTTGGGTCATTTTGCTAAGCTAATTTTGCAATTGACATTCATGGCTGACATAACTCCATACAAAAGAACATGTTTTTTATTGACTCTTTATGACCACTGGTCATTTTGCAGTTTTTCATTTTTCACTTTTATCCCACAAATTTAAATACTGCCTTTTCCCCCAATGAAATAATCATAACAATTAGGGTATCATTTTAAAGAAAATTAAATCATCTTTCTGATGGTACCAAGTATGGATCGATTACTACTACGAAAACGAAGAAAAAATCCATCAAACTCGGATGTCCAAACTTTTTTTGAGGAGTTTATATACATAGCAGCTTGAGCAATACACTAAAATTACTGGAATAAGACATTATTGAGATTAAAACAATTTCAACATCAGCAAGACGCTAATATTCTCCGTCTCCTTCTTCTCCTCAAGAACGATGATGATGATGATGACGAATGATGATGATGATGATTATTCATCATCATCATTCATCACTTAATAGTAATAGTACTATAGTAGTATCATTATCATTTATTATTTTGTATTATTTTATCAATATCATCATCATCATTATCGTTAATCATAATCATTTCGTTATTATCATTATTATTATCATTATCATTGTCATTATCATCATCATCACTGTTATTATTACTATCATTATTATTATTATAATTTTTATTTTATTCATTTTTGTTAAATTATCATTATTCATCTATTGATATTTTTTTCCTTTATTTCAGTTTTTTTGGAGTCATGGGAGGCTGGGGTGTCTTCCATATTTTTTTTTTTTAACTTACCCAACAGCAGGTGAGTAAGAATATCAAGCCAAGGAAAGTGATTTCTATGCTCAGGACGATGACCCAAGGAATGCCTAGGAAGTCAGGCTGCTGTATCTCTCTCTGGAGCTGGGCAGGTAACTAGAGAAAAGATGATGAATAGTATGAGTTTATTCTTCATTTTGACTGATCAATGATTACAATTTAATTTGGCAGTTAGCAAGGTACCCAACAATTTTTGATGCACAGACATTTCATCATATAAACGATCACAATTACATTTTAGCCTCAACACAAACTAAAATAAAAACTTTTTCCAAATATTACAACCCCCTCCCCCCCCCCACTAAATGCAAGAATATAATATGCAAAAATCGAAATCAGGCAGCAGCTAAACCATTTAAACAAACTGAATGATAAACACAAATATAAATTCCTGACATATCCTTGAAAATAGAATCATGTTATTTCAAACACCCAAAAATAGAAATGAATATAATATTTGACAAATTGTGATAAAAGAAAATTTACAAAACTCAATTCATTAGGAATACGAAAACAGCTGTCTCAGTTTTGCCTGCATTTTGAATACATGCCAACAAGTATTCTTTCTCCCAAGGCCATTTTTCCACTCTGCTCTGTAATTAACATTACAACAGCTTTTTCTTACATATTTTACATATTTTCTTTCCTCTTGTCTTATATTGCCAAGATTTTTTTTATTCTGATAGTCAAAGTGCGTATCACTCATATTCATTCTCTAAAACCACAAATGTAAATTTACTTAAAATGTATACAAATACTAGAAATATGACAACAAAGAAATTAATTCGCATACCATATTCATGATGGGAAGCAAGATCGATTCTTGCAGTGTCGTCATTGCGGGCTGTATGTTCTCCATGATCTGTGTCAACCAGTCACCTGACGTCTCATTAACCACAGGTATCTCCTCTTCTTTCTCCTCCTCTATGGTCACTCCATCATCAAACACTTCTCCATTCTCCTCCTTGGTGTACATCTGGTGGTGGTGATGGTGGCTTTCATCTATGTAAATGTCTTCTGACATGATGTTCCCATCATCATCAACAGCCACAACCTTTTCATCTTCTCCTGGTAGCTGTTCCTCGTTAGGGACCACCGGTTCCTCCTCATTCACCTGTAAGGGCAGCTAATGAAGGGTAGTTCTCTGGACATATTTATCACATAATATGGCACTCTTCCTTCTGTGTTGTTAGTAGTAAAACTCAACAGCAACACAAACTGTTCAGTTAGTTACTGATGGATAACTGCACAGAGCAATTTACTACAAACACACAGCAATGGAAGCGCATAAATGTATGAGCAATCCTCCCTTCACCCACCCACCCACCCCATCCTCCTTTTTCACTTTGGCTACTTATTAATCCAGTATTTATCTTGTATATTTTAATTTCATTCTACAGGTAAATGGTCTAAAAACAAATTAATATCGGCTGTGACTGATAACGTGAGTGAATAATTACTTCCTTTACACAAAATTATTAGGTAAAGATTTTGATATTTTGAAGACAGGGGTGAAAATTATATAGGGAAGGCCTCAGTTGACTATTGCAGTAGCTGCACAATTTGTAAATTTTATTTTATTTAAAAGGTATAATGATGTCATGATGATAAATAAATGTGCAACTGATTATCTGATCCTTTGATGTAATAAAATGGAGTCTATCACTTTAATATATTTATATTTGCTGCTTAAATTAACAAGAAAAGTCACTGACTTCATTAGCAATACATATTGTTGCTCATTCACTTTATTCATTGCTTTTGTCTAATTTTTGTTGTCATGCTTTTCTAGTGTGTTTTAAGGACAATCATTTTGAAAAAAAATGATGAAGTATTTCTGTCTGGATTTAAAAAATAGAAGTAAACAGTATGCAGTATAGAATTAACAACTTCCTGTTTCGCACTGCTATTGAGCGGCACTGCTGATATACTGAAAATAAAGTTGAATAAGTTAACTATATAAAGCAATACAATAGGCAGAACAAATACATGCAAGCCTATCAAACATGCAATCAAATAAATTTTGTTAGCAATATGTAAATATTAATTTATTGAACCACAAAAACAAACAAATGAAACACAATACAAACACAAACATGCAAACTATATGTTTGAAAGCAAGATATATTCAACTACAATTATACACAAGTCCCATAAATTATTCAAAGCCATTGGGAACAGTGGCATATTCTGTGATTTGATTTTTCATTTGTTGGTTGCCTAAAAAATATAAGACTGCTCATTGATTCTGCATACAAATGTTTCACATTTTTTCATACCCCATCCAGAAAAATGAAAGCTAGTTGAGAAATGAATCATTCCTATCAAAGTAAAAAACAACTGAAAAATTCAAGTACAATTTGAGAAAGATAAAACACACAGAAGTAACAATGAAAGAATGATTACAAAGCAAAAATTGATAAAGTTGACGAAGACTCACCCTTGTGCTCATGCGAATTCCTGGTTCCCCATATTTATTGCCGACTTGTCCCTCCAGATCCTGATGGAGGTCTGGGTTCACTGGAAGA
Source organism: Eucidaris tribuloides (assembly GCA_001188425.1). Classification (NCBI taxonomy): domain Eukaryota; kingdom Metazoa; phylum Echinodermata; class Echinoidea; order Cidaroida; family Cidaridae; genus Eucidaris; species Eucidaris tribuloides. The sequence continues at coordinate 3,739 of JZLH01S0028965.1, read as the reverse complement.
CTGGAATCTAGCTGTGGTGGAGGCACTTCTTTATTCACTTCAACTGGAACTTGGTCTGGGTTGGATTCTTGGGATGGAACAGGATCTGTTTCTTGAACCGGCTCTATAAGAAGATCAACACTGCCCTCTGGAGATGGAGAATGTACAGGTAGTGGTTGATCCTCATGGTTTGTTGCAGCAGCTAGCCTTGCTGGATCCTCTTGTGGTGGGTCTTTCTGTACATGAGTGGGATCCATACCTGGATGAGAGTGGGGTGTTTGTCCAGTTTCTACTGCAGCAGGGTCATAAGCACTATCATCCACATTTCCCACAGCATCTTGACGGGTAGCATCATGGTGAGGATCAGATGTCATGGTAGGTACTGCTTCTGGAGACTGGTCCCCTGAGGGTATTGGAGCAGACCCTGGGGGCAGGGAAAATTGTTCAGGACTCACCCTTTCTTTCTCTAGAATAGCTAATGGATCATCAGGATCAAGTGGTTGGTTTGTATTGCTCTCTGCTTTTCCAGGTCCAACTGGAGGTGGTGGAGCCACGTCCTCTTCTGCATCATTCCCAGGATTATCAGACGCCTCTTCAACACTTGGATTATCCAATGGTTGCTGGTCTTGTTGCTGATGAACTTCAGTAGCCCCTGTTGGAATATGTAGAAATGGAGACAAGATGTTCTTATTTTGTGGTGATGGTGGTGGACGTGATTTAACCAGAAGGTTTTTCTTCAGTTCCGGATCTCTCAGGATCTTCAGCATCTCCTGTTGAATGGCATCTTTGTTATTTTGCAGCCCAGGGGTTGCATGCAGTTTGTGAAGGATTTCCTGGTATGCCTTTGGATCGATTTCCTCTTCACTTTGAACACTGAATACAGTGGGCGAAGGAGCAGGATCAATTTCCACAATGTCACTAGCATGCATGGAGAAGACCGCTGCCTTTCCATCATCATTACTTGATGGAGAAGAGGACCCCATGTTGGCATGGTGGGGTGGTTGATGTGAGGCACTATTTCCAGGCATGGGGGTTGGTTCTAGATCATCAGCATAGATTGTTGTACCATCTATCACTTCAAATGATGGACTTGGCTGAATCTTGTTTGGTTCATCTATCCAGAGTTGAACATCGTTTAAACGTTTATCAGTATCGTCCTTTTCAAGAACATCATCTTCTTTGCTTTGCTCATTTTCATTATTTTCAGCCGCTGGCAGGTTTGTTTCTTGTGGCGTTGACCCACCCACATCATTACTGTTCTCTTTTGCATTATCCGCATTTTCCACACCATCATTCTGATTTTCTTTCACATCCTCCTCACTTTTCTTATCTTTCTCTTCATTTTCCTTCTGTCCATCTTCATCGTTACGATTTTGATTTTCAGTATCAGCAGTAGGAGCTGATTCCTCATTGTCTTTATTTATATCCGTTGCATCTTCCTCATCATGCTCGGTTATGACCTTTTCATGTTCTGGCTCTGTAGGATCTTGTTCATCATCTTCATCCTCCTCAAACATGTCATCATCCTCGAACATGTCTTCATCTTCATCATCTTCTACCAGAACTGCTTTAAACTCTTTGTTATCTTCATCTGGAGTGTGTTCTTCTGCAGGATTACTTTGATCTTTGAAAAAGAAAGAAAAATAAAAATACAAAAGTGAAATCATACTGATAATTCACAAGTATGAAGACTATGTCAATAGATTAAATTGAAGATCAATATTGCTTTTATTCTTTGAATAATCAAGAAACCAAGATTACTTCTAGATTCCATTTTCTATTCAAACTGATTTTAGTAATTTGCCAGTGTTTAATTGTAAAGATTACATAATAAATGCGTTTAAAAAATGTGTGATTTTTGTCTCAAACACAATGACACTTTAATTTGTTCAAGTGCAAAAGTTATCTAAGTAAACATTGAACAAAGAGAACTACCCTACCTTTCCTAAATGCCTTTTTAATGTTAGATTAGAGCTTCATACCATGTTATTACGGAAGTACTTAGTTAAGGGTACCAACACTCGCTAGCTTTGGTCCCATTCTACGACTTCAGTAAAATCACATGTAAGGTGTTATCTACACGTATCCACATGAATAACTGATAGACATCATCTGTTTTGAGTGTGATTTATGAGCATGAAAGAGATTTCACCATCGACAAATGAGAGTTTAAGTGACCACTCAACTCACTTTTATTTTTCTTGTAATCTGTACTTCAAAAATATGGACAGTTATCAATGTTTTCTGAAACCAGTGCAATGTATGTTAATATTGCCACTAGTTATTTCTAGAGTGTTGGTTCCCTTTCACATACATGGCAGGGTTGTCACTAGGCTGAGTTCAGTGCCAGGCAGACTTCCCGTTCGACATGAGTACGAGTCCAGTTGAAGTTGCATCTTGTGGGATATGGGAGGTTACGGTTGATCATCAGTGTTTGTTTACAGACAAGACTTGATTTGTTGGAAACGTTTGTGGGAGGAATTAAAGTTGTCAATTATTTTCATATTGAATTTGAAATAAGGAAAACTTGGTGCATTTGTGTTGAGCAGAAGAGTTTCTATCCAATGGGAGGTGAGAGTGAAAGTTATAGGCAATCATGCCTGGCACTGCCCACTTTAGTGACAACCCCGATGATCTGCATGGCACATTTATTCATTCACACAATACTCTGATGAAATTAACAATGAAACGTTAACATAGTGATTTGCTTAATGTTAGGGTGAATATGAGTATGAGATGTCTGATGAATGATACCACAAATGAACATGATTCTCTTTTTTGTCACTCTACTTCCTCAATCACATTCTCAGCATGGCACTGATAGTTTGTAGTTCATTAGTGTCTATACAGCAACATGCGGTGGTACACATATGCACATAAGACAGTTAGCCGGGGATGTTCATCCACCTGATGATTTGAAAATGCACAATGTAAAGCACTGAAGATGATTGATGAAGCTCATGCATGAAGTTGTATTTGAGATCTGGATGATAATGACATACAGTCACAATAGAATGATACACAAATGCTGTTCTTCATACATACTCTTGTTGTCCATTTGAACATTGGGAAATACACATTGTGTAGGCATGCACAATTTGTGTATGTGTATATCTCCATACATATCCATGCACATATCCATGCCTGGAATCCATGCACACTTTGTGCATGCAATACCATAGTTTTAGCATTAGATACAGTATATGGCAAGACAAACACGAAGGAGACTTCTACAGACAAAATCCAACATAATATCACATCTCAACAAATGACAAGCAAATTACGGAACGATTAACAAGTTACAAGCAAGTATATGCTACATACATGTACATGAACATGCAGTTATTGTCTTCACACGTACATGTATACTGAAGCATGCTGAAGAGATGCACTTCAAGCATACTTTGGTATGATAGTCAGGCAACGAGAGAGTGGAAAAGTACAACGTAGGCTTACACCTTATACAGTACTTATGTATGTATGTATGTATATATATATACACACACACACACACATATATACATATATATATATGTATATATGTGTGTGTGTGTGTGTGTGTGTAAGACTGTAAGTGTAGTATATGTTTGATATATATGTGTAGTAGTATGTGGTAATTCATGTTAAACTCATGTGTTGATAGTTAAAATTATTTAATACAGGAGTATCAACAAGTATAGAGAGAGCAGACACTGAAACAAACAAAAAACAAAAAACAAAGTTTTGTAGTGATTACATTTCGTATCTGAGTAAATATCCC
>JZLH01S0028960.1:0-12127 GCA_001188425.1 Eucidaris tribuloides | reverse complement strand
TACATAATCCTCCATATTCCAAGTGTCTTTGATAAGGTCTAAAAATGAAGCCCTGAAAAAATTGTATTTAAAAATGATGATCTAGTGCGTTAAAAAAGTGAAAATCGTAAGTTGACCGGATTCACCTGTCGATTTCCTCCCATAGACTTACTGTGTGTACATCTAGGCTATTTTGTACTCGGCCAGAGTACTAATTACTTATTATTTTATTCATAGCTTGCCCGTGGGAGCATAAATTTACAAACATTTATATTCTAGGGTGTGTATTTGTCCATTCAAGCACTACCATGTAGTTCAGATAGCAAAATTTGACAATCTTTTTTTTTTAATTTGAAGCTCCACAATGTTAGCCTGTGTCTTTAAAAACAGAAACTACCATTCGTTCGCTCGCGTTCAATCGAAGGTAAGGAGGATCCTTGTTATAAATCAACACATTATTTCAGCCAATATGATGATATGGCGACACTACGTGGACGTGTTAGGAATCCTCAGAGGCGGTGGAGGTGAAGCATTGGTGTTGACGAAACCTCAGCCCTGTTTTGGTTAAAGAGTGTAGATCAGATTTTCAGGTTTTCCATTTTTTAATTCAACATTTTCATTGAGCAAAGTTTCGGAATTGATCATGGTTTAGTTTTTAAAATAACAGATCTTATCTACATGGAGACCAATACCAGCATATAGCCATTAGCATATAACCATTAAGTATTGTACAATGTGTTCCGGAAAAAAACAAAACAGAACCCTAAAACAAAGGTTTATTGTACGGAAACAATGGAGCGTATTATTAAAAACCCATGTTCAAAAAATAAACTTTAACTTATGTTCTTTTAACTGATACATTAAGCAATCGTATTTATTCATACATTTCTAAGTACCAAAATTTTGAAAATTTAACGTCAAAAACCATTTGCCATACTTGTTTAATTGACGCTGTCACATAGATGTGCCCATCTCTTTCTTTACCTGATGTGCATAGTGTCAAAGCCATTAATGTAGCAAATGGTGTTTGACATTGAATTTTCAAAGGTCATGGTACTCAGAGATGCATGAATAAATAAATCTGCTTAATGTATCATTTGAAAGAACCTGAGTCAAATTTTATTTTGAACATGTTTTTGCAATCATACGCCCCAATACTTTCGCATAATAAACCTTCGTTTTAGGGTTTTGTTCGTTCTGGGATGCACTGTATAGTAAAACAAAATGTACAAACTTTAAAGACATTTTTCTTGGTTTTATTTAGGCCGGTGAATATTAAAAATGGGACCTTTTCAGGTTTTTCCATTTGGGGTATTTCTTAGGGGAAAAGTTTCATTTAGCAAAGTTCCAGAAGTGCTCAAACTTTAGTTTTTAAGATAATATGTCGTATTTCTAGTGGGCCCGAATTATTTTTTACTCCTTTTTAGTAACTGATTTTTCAAAAGGTGTATATAGTAAATTGGTTTTATTCATGCTGACTTATAATCTAAATAAACCCTTTGCCATAAAAAGGGCGATCTAGTTTTCAGAGAGCATTCTGCCTCTCAACAAGATACATGACAAGCACATCTTTTCTACAATTGGTAAGGATCAAATAAACTGGACCAGCTGAAAATTGGTAACAGTAATGAAAACACCTTTGCGTTTAAATATTCTAAAAACACTCACCCATACATACATTCTTTTTTCGCATACAATTGACAAAGCATCAACATAATACAGTATATGCATGTTAAAATTAATCAAATCATTATCTTTTATCGTTCTGAAGATTTTGCCAGGTATCCTGTCCAGTAGGTACAACTGGTAACGCATCATCCTCTCCTGCCGACACAAATAGTTTCTTGCAATTTATTGAGATAAAACAAGAAAGTGAGGACCTCAGGTAATCAGCAAAGAACGGCGTACTTTGAAGAGACGAAATATTTTCACGAACGCATGTCGAAATTCACCATCTCTGTAACAGTAGATAAATGGATTCACAGCGGAACATACAGCGAGACAGATATCCGAAAAATCGTCGTAGATTATAAACAAAGAGGTTGTGAAAGTAGTCGCGAGATCCGCAATAAACCACACGCTCAGAGAAGCTAAATACATGGTGAATATAAAAATGATAGAAAGAATGGTTTTGGATGCCTTGATGTGTACGCTGGCTGCTCGCCTTGCGTCGCGATTGTCGGGCGAAACCGCAGCTTCCAGATCGGCGATGCGTCTCGCATGCTTCATCGCCGTCCGTAAGATAGCGATATTCAAGGCAAACAAGAGGATACCAGTCGTAGTCACGAAGACGATTGCAAAAATGTCAAAAACTTCTTTGAAGACTGTCCTCGTATTTTGCACGTAACAGTCCTTACTGGCTGAAGTCAGGGTAGAGTTGTTGTCGATATTGACACCAAAAGATGTAAATGCCCAGATGACGCTTATCGACCATATACACACCACAGTAATAAGGACGCACTTGGTTGTCATCAAAGTTGTGTATCTTAGAGGCTTAGTGACGGCCAGATATCGATCGAATGTTACAAAAATGAGGTGGAATACGGTAGCACTTGTCACAAAGTGCCAAATACAAGGTGATAAATTGCACGTTAGTTTCCGAGGAATCAAAAACGACAGGATTTCAGCAGGTACTGCGGTACAGCCGGTGAGCAGGCCTCCTACTGCCAAACTGGTTAGGATGTAGTTTGTCGGTGCTCGTAGACTGTACTCTCTCCAAACTGCAATGATCACCAATAAATTACCGGTAATTATTATCACTGCAAGGAAACTATAAATCGTCAACAGTGTAATTTGACGCGCGTTGAAATCGTACGGTTCTGTGACGTTTAGTGCAGCCATCTTCAAATTATGTTAATCCGCTATATCGAAAGGTGAGATACACCCCTTGTGGCTTGGTTTGTGATCGGTGTGGTGTCCGCATCCGCCAACAAGCATTTAAATTTAAATACTGCTAGTTGAACCTGTGCGTCATCGTGGTATGGCGTTTTCCGGTCAGCTCTTGAACCATCCTGAGAAAAAAAATATAACCTGCAATATGTGATAACAACTTTGTTTTGTATCGCTTGCTGAGGGACAAATAACTTCCTAATGAAAAGCGGTAATGGCAGTACTTTGTATTGAATTCTACTCTGTCAGGTCTGTCAATCAAGCACTCGATTAATTTAAAACGGGTACAGCTGATATTTAGTGAGATATTTTACAAAGTGGTCCTTAGAAATTACATTTATTGAGATGGAATATATTCCATTCCTTTTAAAAGTAACTGACTGTGAAGAAAGTGTGTAAAGACTATATCTTGCGTAGATATGGTATAACAAACACACCTTGAAGAGAGTGAAGTCTTCATTAATGACTGTGTTTTAATGACGCGTGTCTCGTGAAAACTAAAAGAGAATTTTATATGAGTCACAACAACTAATCTTGGTAAAAGGACAAAAAAAAAAAAAAAAGGAATGATGGGTATAGACAATGGTACGGCCTGACCTACATTTCACTCTTGCTATCGTGTAAAATGAAATGTCAAACAGCGAACCAAAAATTAATAGACAACAGCCATGGAAACACATCAGTGGTACACATTATTTTACCCATTATCCAGGCGTTGCAGTGCTTTTACGTCTTGTACGACATCGACAACTCCACAATGGTCGTGAATTTCCGCGATAAGAACATCGACAAATAGAAGGGAAAAGGCAACACTTTAATAACGTTTAATATCAATCATGTTATATTCTGAGGACTGCGTACATACACCAAGAATGTCATGGTGACACCTAACACCAGTGATTATTTCAATTGAGCACATTTATAGCGCATGGAAATAAATATTAAATTTGCCACTTTTGTTGCCAGTATTTGATCTGAAATCGGATGTAATGTTTCACCCAAGTACAGCCGATGATGAGCAAATAACACGTTCGCAATGCACCAACTTTTACAGTGTCTGTGTCCTTCTCAGTGTAACATTATCAAGCACATGCAACATAACGAAGCGAGGCGTTCATTTCAGAGGTAAAGGAAAAGTTTATTAAAACATGAACTAAGGCGATTCTAAGTTACGTTTCTATTTATATTCAACCCATTTATGCAGCAAAATGACCTATCAGGAATATTTGACAGCAATTTCATATCAATAATTTGAAAACTCCACGTTGACTTGAACGATGTATAAAATAAGTCACCGTTGCACTAAAACTGTGAGTATGCAGGATTTGTAGTTTGGAGGAGTAACTTTACCCCCGTATTGTGCATACCAGAATTCGATATTTCTTCAGTGCGTTGTCTCCAAACAGGGCAAGAAAAAAATCCCCATACATTTCCAAAAATGAGTTTTGCAGCACACTGGTTTCTGCCTGGCCCACTGTTCGACGGGTCACAGATGGTGGCTTCCTAAATTCTGACGATGGGTCAACTATCCTCCCTTCGGGATCTAGAGACTTCACAATGTTTCCTCGGCTGCGTGTGGGAAAATAGCTCTTTCAACATTATATCAGGATAGTTGTATGCCATTGTCCTCGCCGTCAGTTAATGTTTGCTCACTATCGGAGACATTTAAAACCCTTTGTCGCGTTTTCCATTCAGTTGCTTCATGTAAGATGTTCATGTTGCCGTCATTTGCCAAATCTATAATGATGCGTAAACGAACGTTTTTTGTTTGCTTTTTTAAAATGGTACCAAATAAAGCACTTATCAATCGATAGTTTTGTAAGTCTGCAGTTTTTCATATCAAACGAAGCTTTTAACAGTTTGACAGATGATAACTTTTATCGAAAGAAAATTAATGGATGTATTCACTCTCATTATTTGAAGGCATGGAATGGGTTTACTGGTATACTTGAAAAGCTTATGACTTAATAAGATTGACTTATATTTTTCTTTGGTGTCACGATGCTGCAAGCTCTATATACGACGCTTTTAAGAGCTGGACAGGTAATAATTTTTATTAGAAGTAAAGCAATAAATGTGTTCACTTCCATTAATTGAGGGCTTGGTTTAACAGGTATGCTTGAAATGCCTATTACTTAAGATTGAGTTACTTTTGTTAGATGTCATGATGCTGTATAGATGTTTACATCGTACTTAATCCTTTCAACTCAGCTTCGTGGCAACCTTAAAGAGGTGAAAAAAAAAAACACACACACATTTTAACCAAAAAGCAGCGTTAGATCTTTCGTTGGTATTTGGAACGATATGAGGCATACATAAATAACATCAGATTAAAAGACGCGGTGTTTCATTAATCGAACAGGTATGCGGTACAAATATTGATTGATCATAAAGGTAAGTATACGTATTCACGCGTGCGCTTCATTGACTGTGTGTGTTTGTGTGTGTGATATGTGTGTGTGTGGGAATCATCACAAAAAACACACCTGGACACAACAAATAATACCAATATCAACCTAAAACCCATTCCATCAACTTTAGAATAAAGTCAAACGTCATTCTACATCGCGATTCTAGAATGATTTGTCGGGTAGGCTTCCAGACTAAAAAAAGTCCCTCTCAAGACCACGTGGATTACAATGCAAGTGTCAACAAAAGCAAGCTTGTAATGTCAAATGTCATTCTACATCGCGTTTCTTGAATGGTTTGTCGGGTAGGCTTCCAGTCTAAAAAAAGTCCCTCTCAAGACCACGTGGATTACAATGTAAGTGTCAACAAAAGCAAGCTTGTAATGTAACAGCACAACAGTTATATGAACATTGCACGATATCATAATGAAGTGTCATTTATCAGCACTTCAGCTGCATCATATCGCAACTTCTGTAAACTTACACATAGCCCCTCACTCATACTCTCCAATTATAGTACCATCATCTCCTCCACATTGCCGATGCAACAGCCAGCACCTTAGATATAGATCACGCAGTGTGGTCGCACCCGCCCCAATACTATCTTCTCCTAATTCACATCCAGTATACTGTGTTTTATATTTTGGAATGCAATATATTTTTCTTGACTTATACCTCGTGTTTTGTATTATATTGTGGTTTAATAAGAATGATATATTTTGTTAATCATACCTTGTATTTTGTCTTCACGTGGTAGTTATGTCATAATATAATGCTAGTAAATTATTGAAATAATTGTATTTTAATAATCACTTAGCTAGTAGAGAAAATGCAAAATGTCAGAGAAAATTAATTTTGATATTATTGAAATTTATTAAAAAATTATATAACAAAATGTCAAGCAGATTAAATTATATCACTGCCAAAAAATGGAGTTAAACATAACACCTATAGTCTTTGCTAATAAAGATAAAGAAAAGGTGTTATCTTTCAGCTATATCGTTGGTGTTAAAGAGGAACAAGAGTACTGGTTGATGATGGAAAATCTTTTATCAAAATTTCACATTTCATTGGTCTCCAGGTGAAAGTATTACATTTGCATTATATTGTGGGACTGATTCACTTCAAATCTGATAAATATTTGTAGAATTTGTAGTTTAAACAGATGCAGTTTCCACCTCCGTGCCCCAGTTATAATATAAATTAACATCGTCCTACATATTGATTTCTGTGTTTGTATTTTGTCAGCAGTGGGATTTTTGTATATGATATGTTAAAAATAAAGTGTCCTGTTGTTTTCAAAATAATACTCTCTACTGTACTAGAGTGACAGTTTCAAAATACCACATGTTCACAGAAGAATTGTGAACAGTTCATATTAAAATTATGTTGTCCTGCAAGTACTCGATCTTATCTTTAAATATAGTAATACTCTCGATTTGGAAGTAATTCGTTTAGCGTTTAAATAACACAGCAGAGTGTTGCAAGTTAACACAATGGCTGGTATCTACGGTACATTTGGCAACACCACAGATGATAACATTGACACCGAATATTACTAAGTGTACAAAAATTACAATCAGGAAAAACCAACAACTCTTCCTTGTATCCAAAGGAGAAAGAAACTCAACCCAAAGATGACGCAAACGTTTTACATCGGGTATGAAATTTGATTAAAAAATACATATTTTGCGTAGTAGAATCATTTCAATGAACCAGATGCAGTTTATTTTATTAACTCAATCAAGTGTCAACATATTTCTACCCTCCCTACTCAAAAGTATCGCAACGTACATTTTAACGCATGCATTTTGAGTTGAAGCGGTCCTTCTATAATGATGTCCTAACTAAGTTTATTATTGGAAAATAAATTATTTGAAAAGAAATCAATGAATAGTCCTTCCCCTTTCATCTCTAAGGCGGAGAGATTATAAAATGCAGGGCACCCACGACAAAGGGGCTGGAACATAAAATTTAAAATTTATTCGCCCTCTATAGGGGTAGGGTGTTAATTTACACTAGCATCATAATTCGGTTTCGTATTTCCCGTGAAACGTTTTTCATGGTTTGGAAAGACGTCCAACAAACAAAAATGTCCATATGTTCCTCCGAAACGGTCTCAGAAAGATGACCACACTCCGCGAAGACGCAAGCGCCTCCTATCTTCATAAGACAGTGGTAAGGAGGAAAAGGCTACTATTTAAAGATGATGGCCTTATCTCCACATCATCTAATCAAATGTACTGAAAAAGTTGCGTGACAGTCAATTTTAGAATGTTTGCCATAGTAAACCGCCTTTAGAATTAAGAAAGAATAAGAAATTATAACTTGAAGAGGTCTTGTCTAAAATATGGGGCGTATCCTCCTTACCACTGTCTTATGAAGATAGGAGGCGCTTTTTTCTTCGCAGGATGTGGTCATCTTCCTAAGACCGTTTCGGAGGAATATATTGAATTTTGTGTTTGTCGGACGTCTTTCCAAACCATCAAAATCGTTCCACGGGAAATACGAAACCGAGTTGTGATGCTATGGTATAAATCAACAACCCACCCCTATAGGGAGACGGAAAAAATGTTATGTTCCAGCCCTTCTGTCGTCCGTACGCCTGCATTTGATAATCTCTCCGCCTTGGAGAAGAAAGGAGAAAGAAAATTTACTGATTTCTTTTCAAATAATTTGTTATTTTCCTATTATAAAATTCATTAGGACATCATTATAGAAAGACCCCTTTAACTCAAAATAAATGCGTTACAGTGTATGGTGCAATACTTTTGAGTAGGGAGGGTATTTTTTAGTATTTGTTGATTTAATAATATCAAGAGTTGATCAAATAAATGGAAAACAGTCATGTGAATTATGGACATTTAAAATTTAAATCCCAAAGACTACATAGCATGATATACATCAAATACACGCCACTGTTGAAAGTAATAAAAACAACTAAGACTACATGGCAATTTATGATAATGCACTGGCAGCTGGACTTCCAATAAATTATTGTAGCCAAGTGTGAAACTCGTTCCCCCATTAGTTATTGACTCAATGCTATCAAGAATTGATCAAATGAAAATAAGATTCACTCAGCTGTAATGTGGACGTTTAAATTGAAACCCAGACGACTTAAAGCACACACAACAACTACATATTACTGAAAACCCCCCAAAATAATTAAAAATAAGCATACATGGACATTAATTTATGACGGGCAGCTGGACTCCCAATAAATTATTGCAAATCTCCCACAGTATATGAATTATTTTCAAATAGTAAAATGTATTTAAAGGCCGGTGTCTCTTTGCATACCTAAAATTTATCATTGTGCAAATACACTGGTTTGTAGAAGAAAATGTTATTTAAGAATATTCAGCAAAGTTTAGGAGCTAGAAACGCAATTTTAGTGGAATTACAGCAAGTGCGTACGCAGGATTTTGCCGGGGGGGGGGGGGGTTTGTTCATCTGCGGTCTATTTTTTTTCCCGGTCACGCCAGCCGCCGAAAATTTGCTCAGCGGGTGGGGGGGGGGTGGAGGTAGTGACGAAAATTTTCCACTCCAAATCCTAGGTCCAAAATTTGTCCCGGACACGCTTGCCGCCGAAAAGTCGCTGTTTTGGCCGACTGCTCAAGAAAAATCAATATTTATTTCATGTTTTCATGGTTATTTGAGATTTCAAACACCCCCCTTAGACAAAAAATGCATACATTTTCCGGAAAATGGGGGTTAACACCCCCTTTCGGCAAAAGGGGGAGGAGGGTGTTTGAACACCCAAAACACCCCCATGCGTACGCGTATGAATTACAGTAAATGTTAGACTTCGATTTCATTATTTTTCTCTAATGACACAAATTGTATCGTCTTATACATGTAGTCTATGTTAGTGTATGCATGGAGGTCTTGCATGGACAGTGCCACTGAGAGTTAAGTGCAATAGAAGTGTACACATAGATGACCTTGCATTCCTTTTATGACATTCCTTTTCCTGTCATGACGTCACAAAAATGTTTTACTCATTACCAAAGAGGGCACTTTTGACTTGCACAATTATTTTTGAGACACACTGTAGTAGTGACCAGAGATAATGTATCGAAACAAGAATTAAATGAAAGTTGAAAGATAAGCAACTCATATATGTCTACTGCAAAGGCATGATGTCTTTAGAATTTCTATGAATGCGCATCGAAACATCTGGTCTCTGTAACAATAAATTAACGGATTCACGGCAAAACTAGCACTATAACACAAGCGACTCACTTTCCGCATTACATTCCAATACACCGAATCTAAATCTAGAAGCATTGTGAATGTGTGCATCATCGTGATCGGTGACCAGCAAATAAAGAAAATGCCAACTAACAAAAGGATTGTTTTTGCTGCCTTGATTTTCCCGCCATTTTATTGATTGCTTTCTGCTCGGAACGCGAGTTCACGATTGGCTATCTGCTGCGATTGTTTGACCGAAACCCTCAAGATTCGGATATTTAGTGATATTAAAGTTAAACAGCAGACAAACACCATACATGTAGTTAAACAGTTGAATGCTATTGTTGTCTCTGCTTTGAACTTCACCGCGTGTTGTGGAGATCATAAATAAACCACAGAAAGCTAATTTGTCAACCACATGGCCATAATGACTAACGTAATGTAATGGCTTGGTGACAGCGATGTAACGGCCAGCGGTAACAGCTACTAGATGAAAAATGGAAAGGACACCAAAACAGTAGGTTGGCATTGGCGAAAAAGCACGTCAATTCATTATAAACAATATACCAGTACATATCCAGCGGTTAGCATAGAAGCCCCGACAGAAGGTCAGCAACAGCAAGACTTGCGAGGATAAGTTTTGCAGGTGATGTTCACATACGGCAATCTCTACAAACAGCCATGACAACCAACGATTTCCAGTTATTATAATCAGGATCATTGGCACCATAACAGTAACCATCACAGCTTTGTCGTATGTCTGTGCTTTAAAATAGAGTGTTCAATTGCTAACACGAATATTGTAGTCAACTACAATCCTTGAAGATTTAGGTGTATGTCACAAAATAAGTCAGTGCTGAAACATCGAAACGGCGTTTGAACATCGTTCTTGGGAGAGTGCAATGGAACAATTTCTCAGCCTGTCAGAAAATCAGAGGCATACAGTGTGTCCCAGAAAAAAGGAAACTGAGATTGATGAAGATATTTTTATATGTTAATAACAAATATGACAAAAAAAAAATCGTACATAGTTGGAAAGCATATTTTCTCTTCTTTAATTTGATACCAGTCGCAGAGATTTCTATTCACGCATGACTGAGCAAAGACAATCAAAAGGGACACAGGTATAAAATCATTTGCACGCGCAAATTTGAAATTCAAACAGTCAAGTTGAATGTATTCAGAATATCTTCGATATTGAAGGACATCATTAAAAAGCCTATTTTATCTTCTTTCGTATGATACCTCATTTATGAAAAATGATTGATGCATGAGTGAGAAAAGACAATTTGAAATGATGCTTGTTTTCAAAAATGTTCCAAAATGCATTCATTGTTAACTCTGCTTTCTGGATTTGGCAGTCAGCAACCAAGAAATTACCTCGCTGACAAGATTCGGAGCCTATTGTTGTGCGCGAAGCAAGATATTGTGTGAAGTCAGCTGTGCGTGAACCTTTTGTTCAGCTTACCTCTAAAAGTTAAAAATGTATTCATAGTGAAAATCACGCTAAAACAGGCATGTTTTAATTTGACTTGTTCTCCGTCATACATTATGCATTTTTTACGCCTGAGGTGTCAGATAAGAAAAGAAATATTGAATATTCATGTCATGCTTTCATTTCTTAAAAATAATTACATTTACTACCCCGAAAATGCACTCAAACATGGAATTTGTGCTTGCAAATGAAATTTTGGTAGCATCAATATTCATTGTTTTAATTCGATCATGCGTGAGCAATGGATAATATGTTGTGTATCAAATGAAAGAAGAGAAACACAGCTTTACAAACATACCTAATTCATCTAAGATATTGTTTATTATGATGGAATATTTTTGCCATGAAATCCGGTTTCCTTTATTCTGGGACACACTGTATATGCAATTTATCGTCATTATCGAGGGGATTACATTACCTGAGGCGATGGATATATTCATAAAACGGCAGGCACTCGTCGTCAAAAACACTTCAGACGGAATGAATTGCTCATTTACCAACAGGAGAACACGAAACAGAGCGTGGTTCATTGTATATGATTATACTGTTTGAAATGTCCAATAGATTGCCCTGAAACGAGACATCAATATTTTTTCCAGTATTGCAATGGTGCGACAAAGAACAAACTAACATTTTTTAAAGAAATTTAATAACAGAACCAA
Organism: Eucidaris tribuloides; assembly: GCA_001188425.1. Classification (NCBI taxonomy): domain Eukaryota; kingdom Metazoa; phylum Echinodermata; class Echinoidea; order Cidaroida; family Cidaridae; genus Eucidaris; species Eucidaris tribuloides. The sequence goes on along the minus strand of JZLH01S0028960.1, from coordinate 497 downwards.
TGCATTTCTGTGCCAAGTTTAATATTTACACATAGAGCGTAACACACTATAGGCCTAATGGAGTTTAAAATCGGGATCCATAATGAAAATGTATAAAGTTGTTCACATGATATCAATTTGTGAGGATATTACATACGCCAGTTCAGTAACTCCCTATTCATTTTAAATATTACTTTCTTCATTTATTCAATTGCAATATTTCAAGAGAAAAGGAGTTTACAATAATATAATATTGATATAGCTACAATGGCGTAGAATCGACCAGCCAACCAAAAAAAAGAAAAGAAAAGAAAAGAAAAGAAACAACAACAACAACAACAACAACAACAACAACAGTAAAATACATGTAACTTGTTCCTTACCTCAAAGGGGGGGGGTGGAGGAGATATACTGTCCTTCACAAATGTAGCAAGACACGCACAATTTAATTGTTGTACGCATCGAGACCTTTCACAAAAACTGGGGTACACGCACAAACACGTATACCTACATGCATT